>VNWX01002059.1:0-13136 GCA_009869905.1 Ceratophysella communis | reverse complement strand
CCGACCCAGCAATAAGGAGCTCAGAGATGAAAAAAGCAATCATACGTGGCGTTCTGTCTGGGTTTGTTTATATTAAGATCATAATTATAGGGCTCCGGAAAATTCGCTTGCCCATGTATGAAGAGTAGGTTTTAAAGCTATAAATATTGTTGCCGGAAAGAGGACTAATAGCAAGGTGTAATAGCGTAAAGTATAGTACAGAATAAATCCGCAACAATGCAATGCAAATTCTTCTACGCATACGCATGTGCCTATAGCAAACGCATCCTTATTTGCTTTTTCGTATACCTTTGTAAATTTTATCAAATAATTTTTTTAGATTAAAACTGAAATACGTGTGGAAGTAAATAATTGGAGCAGGTTTAATTCACCAGCTTCTTCTCGGAATTGGAATCTTGATTCTCAGTGCACTAATTTTAAAAATTACCGCGCATTATTGCAGCATTACCCGCCATCACTTGCCAGTAGATTGGTCATGCAAAATCTAGATGGCTCTGATAAATCCAAAATTATCTATTTTATCCTGTAATTTTGTTCTAGGAAGCTCCGCTAGAGTGGGCACATCTTTAGTGCATAATTTTGTTGAAGCATCGGTTATCCGTTATTATTATACTAATCAGTTGCAGTTGCAGTTTGTAAGTAGAAACAACTTTGCCCAGTAGGATCACGATCGTGGAGCAGAAACCAAGTTTGTATAAGGAAAATGCACGTTAAAATTTCACAAACGGAATAATCTACACCGCCTACCTATTCAATTAGCTTAGCTGATCTATTTGGAATTTTGTCATTTGTGTTTGTGAGAGCTAGAGCTACGAGCCAGAACGCATCTTTAGCTAAATTTATCGGAATCGGAACTTTTCTTAATACGGATGGTCGTTGAGTTGAAAGAAAGGTTGATATGAATGATGGCCCATTAAACTTATCAAGAAATAAGTATGTATATAGAAATCTGAAGAGTGGAAGTGAGTAGCAAGTTCTATATTAAAATGATGTAAGGAATTTTTCGCAGGGCAAATGGATATGACAGAGGTGAAGAGACGATAATGAGGACATAAATGCATCAAGAAATGTAACTACTATGCGTCTCTGAATAGGAATCTCTCTCATTACTTAATTTGTGCAAATCTCTGTAGCTCAATACAAACGATGCAGATGCAAAACTGCTGCTGACGTGTAGCAAGAGAGCTCACTTGAGCCTGAGAGCTCTACCGACAAGTAACAAGAGATTAAAGCACTTTGAGCTCAGCGAAACCAAACCAAGGGCACTGTCCTTCAATGCCAACACCAACAAAACACTCGCTCACTCATCTTCCTTCAATGTTAGTAAACGCTAAAAGTAGAAGCACGTGGGGAGAGTGCAGAAAATAATCTCTGGTATCTTTCGTGTGCCTGCCTCAATCTTGCATTTTACTGCAGCATTTTTTTAGATGAAATTAAATAGCTAAAAGTACGCTTTTGGCTAAAATAATATCGTTTCCGCCTTCCTAAATTTGCTTATCTGTAATCTGTAATCACGGGATTTGAGTAAACAAAGCAGATTTCGGCTTCGGCCAATTTTTGAAATATTTCTGAATACGTCTATTAATTTCTGAGCTAGCATAAACTTCCGATTCTTTGGCGTTTGTAATTAACATTTTAATCGTCTCCACGTTAAAAAGCTTAAAATCCACGCAGCGAAGCCTCAGTAGAAGCCATTCACAGAAAAACGACCAAGGTTAATCTCAAGTCAAAGTCATCGTAATTATTTTATTATCCCATCTCATCATGCTCTCCTCCCTCGCATTGTCTTTTCTGCTAACCTGTCTCCTTTAATGAAGGGTTCACATACTACCAGAGAGAATAGCATTATTATGCCTATAATTCAGGCGGCTCCTTACCTGTTCGTAGTAAGTTGAATTACTGCGTTTCCGAAATGGAGCTCACGGAAAAAAAATTGAACAATGCTGTCTCAAGTTTGATGTACTTGCAGTTGTAATTGTAACCGTGACATCTTTTTAGTTTTTGTTTCTCACACACTTAAGGTGACTTCAACGCAGAATAAGACGTAATGTTTTTACTTTTTGGCACAAACAGATATTCTTTTAGAATTAAATTTTTTAAATGGCACCAAAAAGCGGCGGAGATGCTTGATTGTCCAAGAACGAAGGAAGTTTGAGATGCTGGAGAAGATGTTCTGGAAGAAGAGCTAATTGACTTGTAGTAAGTTTGATGCGTGAAGAGCCGGATCCCGGAACGCGTGTGTGTGTGTGGAGCGAGAGAGGCTTTGATGTGAAATGAAGGCAAAAGTGTGAGAGGCTGACAATAGTAATAAAAAAGTTTTTTTTTCTCTGCAGGACTAAGGCAATGGAGTAGGTGCTCACAGAACTTGTTACAGCACATATACAGGGTAGTGGGTAGGGTTTTTTGCACTACTGCGGATTTCTAGATAGAAGAGGGACAACTCTTCTACCACTACTACCGAGATCCAGCGTTTCTTCTTGGTCCAAGCTCCGTGTATTGTTCCAAGACGTTCCTCCCATGGACCCATAGAACTATCAACAAAAATGCACCTAATTGCTATTGCAACAGACACTCAAACATGAAATCTGACGCCAATAATGGAAGCGGTGTGCAAAGAGCACTTGCTTAAAGATGTCGAAATAGATAGATGAGAAACGACACTGGCTTTTGATCTTGATCTTCCACCCTGCATTGCAAAATCGTAAAATATTCACCCGGGCTTGAAATTCTTGGGGTTGAACGCTGTGCTACTAAATGGATGAAAGTTTGTCGACCCCCATTGACGTAATTAGATTTGTTGGTGGTTTGACAGTTGACCTCTTGTCCCTTGTCCACGTGGGGCGTAGCACAGCTAGTTGTGCTCTGGCAATTGTCAATAGTCCTTCAAGGCTCTTAAAATTAAAGGAAGACTTCAGGAAGGTTTGGTTAGCAAATTTCAGACAAATATGCTGCCAAGCGGTCGTAGACGAAATACGGCGTAATTGAGTTGGTAATCAATTAACCGCGCAGATTTGGTGTAGCAGCCCGACGCACACATAGCGATTTAACTGGGAAAAACTGACGACGAACCACAAAATTTACTGCAATCCCCGTGTGACGCCGGACAAAGGACAACGGACACTATCCGATTTTCGATTCGATAGGGAGGCCAAGTTTTGTTTTTTCCTTGTATTGCTTCACTATTTTGAGGCACTTGGGTCTGCACGGGTTTGTGACCTGTTAAATATACGGGATGAGATGATTAGTTGACTAAATCTTCTAACACAATCAGATGAGCGTACTGTGTAGCTGCATTGACAATGGGGAAAGGACACCTCACACATCTGCGTAATACACAAATGCAGGTACTCAGCTAAAATAGCATCCGGATCCGGAGCGGACGATAACCCGAATGACGCAGAGAATCGGTATTGCAACAAATGCCCTGGTGCTTCGACTCAGTTTTTCATTCAATTCTGCTGCCGGTGTCAAAGGTCATAAGACTTGAACTTTTCAAGCCGATCGGATGGATACTACGGATGGGTTTCAAGGCTGCCAAATGTGCTCGTGTCCATGGTAATTTCTACCTTGAACCGGGAAATTGAGGCAGCGCATTCCTGTAGAAATGACATTTAGAATTCTACCAAACCGTTCGGTTTAGTTTTATTCGATGCATTTGTTATGACAATTTTTTCGACTTCAGTCGGGGCAGGCACGGGATTGCTCCTGTTGTGCTTACCATGCAGAGCTTTATCAAACGTTTGACGTCTGCCGATGAAGTTCGCTTTTCGATTATTTCAGCTCTATTGATTACTTATATTATCTAATCAGAATCATTGTCAAATGCACGGCATTTTAGAATTGGACAACATAATCATGGCTCTCAAATTCAGTTATTTGACTTCAAGTTTAGTGACCTACGCGCACAAACATATTCGTTTACAATTGCAGAGGATTACAAGAATAATTTGAATGACTTTTGATACTGCTAATTAACTGGAATTTTAAAGCCATCGTTTTCGAGCATCATCGGTGAAACGACAGAGTCAATAATATAGCTGTAATATTAGTAGCAATAATGCTGGAGTCCCAATGAAGTAACCACTATATAGAGCAAAACCAGTATAGTCATTCAAAAGCCAAATGAATTGGCAATGGATTAGGCTAGGCTTTTATGGACCCGAGGACCTTTGCGGGCAGGAACCGGTAATTCTAAGAATGAGTCGGATATCCCTTGACCATTCACATAAACTCAATAAATAAAAAGAAAAACCATTTAATCGGAAATGCTCATTATCATGCCTCAGGTTTCTTCCTACCAATAGTTCAGGGAAGACACTGACTAGCATTCTCATATCTGTACACAAATACACACGCGCATTATGTTTCATTATAATCTTTATGTTTTGAAGTGGACTCCTAAACAAAAACAAAAACGTCGGACCCAGCGGCCGGGTTAATCCAGGAGTTTGCTAATTCTTAGAACCAAAGGCTTGGCGTTGTTATCGATTTGACCAAGCGGCCGTCAATTAGCTAAAAACCCCAAACTTCCAATTTTTAATAAGTTCGAGGAAGGGAGAACAGGTTCTAGAGTCCTGGAATAGGGGTTCAGAAGAGAGGAGAGGAGAGCGAGCCAGGCAAAAAACACGTGGGGAAGGGCTAAATGTGATCTGGAGTTCAGTTGCATTATTGCATATGAATGAAAATGTCGCCAATATTAATCCGGAGATCATCTAGTCCAAACCAGTCGGGTTCAGTTCAACTTTTGCTTAATTCTTAGAACCAAAGGCTTGGCGTTGTTATCGATTTGACCAAGCGGCCGTCAATTAGCTAAAAATCCCAAACTTCCAATTTTTAATAAGTTCGAGGAAGGGAGAACAGGTTCCAGAGTCCTGGAATAGGGGTTCAGAGAGGAGAGCGAGCGAGCCAGGCAAAAAACACGTGGGGAAGGGCTAAACGTGATCTGGAGTTCAGTTGCATTATTGCATATGAATGAAAATGTCGCCAATGTTAATCCGGAGATCATCTAGTCCAAACCAGTCGGGTTCAGTTTAACTTTTGCCTGTCTCAAAATGTTGCTTTTAGACTAACAACTGCTGCTCAGTTCAAGCTTAAAGGGTCAATGGTCAATGCATAAAATACGAACATGGTACAATTTTAAATACTGGACTTGAATCAACTGAAAAAAAAATATTTCAGGAGATACCCTAACTCTCGGAACAATTTCATGACATTTATTTTAGAGGTCTATAGAATTGTAGGTGCAAAGAAATCAATTAACGATGCAGGTGGTACTCGGCAGTAGTAGGTAGTGGGTTTGGTTTGAGGACGTGGAATTCCCTAGCATCCAGTTTTCCAGAGACAAATTTTTTGCTCCTGATTATACTGAAAGTCAAAGCAATCGTCTTGATCGTGTGTACATACATGGAGGGATCACTAATTCCAAGTCCGACACATACACGTGAGCATCATTTCCGCAAAAAATGAGCATCAACTGCATAAAGCTTTCGAGGACAGGTAAACAAAAGTTTTGATGCTTTAATTCTGATACGAAGACGTCCGCAGAGAATTAGCACGTCGTTTTCTGGGAAGTTTTATAGACTTTTGACGACTTAAACAACCTCGGCTTACTCAAGCATTACAGATTTATGACTGAAAATTAAAAAAGTACAGCGAATTAAATCTTCCTGCGTTAAACTCAATGCGCAACACTGTTCAACGGGAAGCACGAATGACGAACACAGGAACAAGGTGTGGACTACTATGTATTGTAGTAATATTGATGAATCACAGAAGTCAACTTTGATAGCCAGGAATTTTATCTATTCCACAAAATGGTAGAAGTTTCAACAACTGACCAAAAAAAATCGTAAAATTATATTTATAGATGTAAATCATATATTTCCAAAACATACATAACTATACGCCTACCGTAAATTCACAGGAAGCTTGAGGCTATGCATTTGTTTTTAATAATTTCAATTATTAGCGGCTATTCCGATGGCGTTGTTTTTACGTCCATTATGATTCATATTAATTAAGCTCACTTTTTCAAAGATTAAATCAAATTATGTAGTATGAGCATTCGCAAAATATTCTATTTGAAGGTAACTACCAGCGTCTACTATAGTACATGCTACTACCCGCTATCCATCCAGATCCTGATTTTTAGGTTAACATTTTTACTATCCACCAATCCCCATATTTACCCCAATCTGGTTTCAGCTAAAACGTCATTTTATCAAGCCAACTCTAACAAAAATCGTAATTAAGTAAAACAGTCAAATGCTTAATTAAGTAGCATGTACCATTGTACCATGCCGTACTTCCGTGTGTGGAAAGCTAAAAATAAATAGTGCTTTGGAGGTGTACGTAGATGGTCAAGCAGCGCATTACGGAAACGGAGAATTTGGATCCCAATTGTTTAGCATCATGCGTACCTGAGTTTTAAAAAAAATACGAAATTTTATTGTTTCTGAATTATAGGCCATTGAACTTATAGTGAGAAGTAGCTATCCTAATTCGTGCGGAACTAAAATTATCGTTTCTAATGTTAAATAAATTCGCCAGAAGAAAAGGAACACCTAATTAGTTCATTGACGAGCAATGAAAAATCTATTCATGTCAGCATTAGAGGAATTAGTTGATAAGTATATGCAGAGTGCAGAGAGCAGCAAATTTTGATTTAAAAACGCAAAAACAATATCGTTAGACACGTACTTACTACTAGGACTAGGACTATACTTATGTTTAATATTGAACGCAAATACAGAAACAACCCGTTGTTAGATTCTAAGAGTGTTTATTCAGCATGAGCCTCTACTATTTAATTCACCTAAGACGCCGGCACCTCTGTTAAAAAAAATTTATAGCTTTAGCATGGAACTCCATGAACCTGTGTGAGTGTACTTTTTGAACGACGTCAAGCTGAGCTCAGGATTTCTTTAACTATTAATAATTATAGATAACGCTAAAAATATACATCTATAAGTACACTTTTTAGCATGAGAATTAGCATGAGCATATCAGCAAGCGACACCAAACTGTAAACAATAACATTCATTCATCTGTTTACTAGAACTGAATTATTGTCCTCTCTGGATGAGAAATGCTCGTGAATTAGATCCTTTAGATAAAAATTATTCGAAACGAGTTTAAAATGTGTAATTAAATGGCGTCACGAGAAAGCTCTCTAGCTGTAATTTCAGCATTACTGTGTGATTAATTTTAATGTATGGACAAATGCAGACACAGCCCAGCATTCTCCAGCTTTCTTTCGTATCTCTCCTTCTCAGGTGCAGCCGAGAACTTGCCTAATAAGCAAGATAAGCTTTGAGGAAAAAGGCCTGAAAAATTAGAAACATGTTCATCGGTTTTATAATAATTAGTAAAATTCTATAATTTTGAGGAAGCTTCAACCCAGAATAAATACCGCTCATTATTTCAAATATCTCACGGAATAATGTGAATCTTCCGTCGCGTTGTCATCAAATCAATCAGAAACTAGTGGCATAGTTTAATATTGAACTTCTAAATCCCTCCTGAGCAACAATGTTGGGGCCTTACTTGCGGTTCTGGAGTCCTATACAAGTTTTTGTGTGCAGGGTCTTGGTTTTGGGGCTCCCTTAATTATTGATAATGTGGTTAAAACATCCCCCAAAAATGCTGTTCGGCAGAGATAAGGAATTTCAGACGACTACCCCAATTCAAATGAGGTTAGTAGTGTCTCATCCATTTTTTCGCCATGGCGTCCCTGGCCCGCAGTTCCCACAATGTTCACCGAATATACTGGACCATGACAAAAAATGAATGAAAAAGTAACTTAATAATTTTTATAGGATTTGAGGGCGGCTCAGTAATTAGGCTAATTTTGGAATACGGTATACTCAGTTTTTATCAGATGTTTAGCCCGATTTATCGGCAATAATGGAATCGAAATCAGAGAACCGGCTTTAGAGCCGTACTTTTTTTTTAATGCATGTCTAAATAAAAAATGTTAACTTTGAGTTTAATTATTTCATTATGAATTAGATTTTTTAGTTTATTAGCGATTGATTTCCTGGGAAAACGCGACAAAGGAAGAGAAAGCGGGAAAGGAGCCTGAGAAAATCCGTGTCTCGGAGTTTCTCTCAATGAATTACCACCCCCACCACGTGTGTGACAGGTATAAGCCACAAGTCTGGCTGGAGAGAGTTCGCATCATGCCCTGAGAATTGCGTGCGATTTTTGTGCAATAGTCCCGAAATGACCATAAAACCGCAAAGAACCCAATTGCAATTGCTAGCCGTAACCACCATTAAGGGTTTTCGGATGTAGGGCCAAGTTCAAGCTAGAGATATGCTATGGGGTCGAGACCTGGGCTCAAATAGAAGACTTCCAGGAACCCCCTGATTTATCTTCATGGGAATTTGGCATAATGCTCCAAATTTTTATTTTTCTGATATGGATTTGGTTGTTGGTGGGTTGGGAACTGGAGAGATAGGGACTGATCCAGACCTGCATTTTTGTTGACTAATCTCTACGACTGTCTCAATAATAGGCCGGGCATTGGAGCTCCACGAGATAAACAAAGGAGCTGGTAATGGGCCGAACTTGTGGAAACGCTGAAGGACGAAGGTCGGTGTGGACAGAGATAGGAGGACTCTCTTGGACCTGACCACAATAAATTCGCGTCTTTCACAAGGTCTCCTCCTTTCAATCTTCAAACAAAACAAACCGGCGGATTTGAGTAATTGCTGAATAAACTCACGTTTGAATGAATCCACATTTTTGCGGCAAGCTAATCTCCGACTTGACCCTTTCCCTGTACACTATTCTGGAGAGCAATACAGCAAAGTAGTTCAGGTTCACGCTAACAAGTGGCACAGGAAGTGTAACAAGCGCTTTGGAACTGGGAATATCGGAAGACCAGTATATATAATCCTACTATACTGTAGTAATTCCTAAACAAAATATTATTCTTCATTCATTAAATACTAGGAATTAATAAACCTGGAATCTGTTTAACTTCCTGACTACTGTTTTATATTTCAGCAATTTTTTTTATCAAATATGGTAAATAACACTTTAAAGTGTCTGGTCATACGTCGACGGGGCGGCTGATATTATGGATAAGAGTAAATTGAGCACTCACCGGATTCAGCATATTTTCAAACTAATAAATAGGGGTTCTCAACAAAATACATCGCACCGAAGTCGAGTTTGCCGTTGATCTAATATTGGATTTATGATTTGGCGTGCTTTGAATTCGCGACTTGGCTAGTGGACAGTGCATTTTTTACCCACAAGTAACAGCTGAATTGAAAATAGATATTCTGCCCTTGCTAATGGAAATTTAAATTAAGCTTGATCACCAGCATACAACTTTGGCTGCTATTATACAGGTTACTTGTTTAGTTTTTGTGTGCTAGATCAGCATCAGCATCCTGCCTAAAAACGGCTTTACGCGAAACCCGCTGCTGCTGTTGCTAGATCAGCATCAGCATCCTGCCTAAAAACGGCTTCACGTGAAACCCGCTGCTGCTGATATCTGTATAGAAATAGAAGCGTCCTTGACTTGTATGTATTAGAACCAGGGCCGCTTAAAAACAGGTATGATTTTCTTGAATTTTCTAGGAGGCAAGGTGAGTTGAAGTTTATCCGTACTTTAACCTCATAGAGTTACTTAATATATTTATGTTAGCTCGTCTAAAAGAAGTTTTAATACTTATTTTTGTTTTATTCGGAGTTCAGATTGGAAAATTGCTAGCTCACACGACAGGAAACAGTGTGTTTTTAAGCTTCATAGCACGGATGCAAAATTTCTCTAAAAATCGTTAAAAATGGAGGACTATTTTCGTATTTAGAAACTGCTATGGTATTATATTGGATCTTCAAATCAAGCATTATATATTTGAAAGGGTAATAAATTGTGTTGACGAGTCCTGGTAGTCCAGAATTCCGGAAAACCAAGTCCTTCCGCACGATATTCCACCTGATCAAGGTCTCTTGCGTGTGAATCGTACGCACTAACCCACTATTAAAAACAGAGTACAGCAAACACAATTATTCTACTATTATATTTTTTACACTTCTTTGTATTTGGACAGAATGAAAAAAAACTAACCAAACCACAACAATCCAGGAGTTGAAATATGTATGTATTCACATTCACAAGAAATTGATGGAAAAGAACAGGCAAGGGCTTTATTACAGAGAAATCGGAAGTTGTTTTTGTCATTTGCTGAATATCTTTTTCTATTCAGTAAACACGACCAGAACCTTGAGATTTTGATAGGCAAACAAAAAAATGATCAATCGCTACTCCATATATTATTTATTTTACTTAAATATATTAGTTTTACCTAGTCTAGATTTTAGAAACTGGGCTACTCTGTGAATTTAAGACGCTAAGAAAATATTTAATTCATACCCTGGCAGATAAAATCTTAAGTTCTCGGTAGTCACTTACAATTTTTGCATACATATATGTGCTGGGAAATTAGTTAGTTTGAAAAAAAATCAATGAATTACACCTACAGGTTTGCTGCACAGGGGGAAATTTTTAAGATCTAAAAATGCAGCGCTACCTCAGGGTGACAAACACTGCGACCTTACTTAAACTAACTTCCGTTCTAATTTTTACCTGAGACCCTAGCAAAATCTCAAAAACCGCAACTAATTTTTTTTAAATTAGCAATTTTTTTTTAGCAAACATTTAAAACACTGTCTTAAGATTTCATCGATTTTCATAAACCAAGGTGGTTTCGACGTTTTGAGCGGGTTACGTGGAAAACGTATGGTATCACAGGTGTTCAGACATTATTTCAGTTCAGTAGTGACTGATTTATGAAATTGCTTATTTCGCCATAGTATTTTAAAATTAAGTTTCAAAATTTTAATTTAGAAAAAAAGAATTGATGCAAAGATAAGGAGATCTGAGTACCAACTTTACATGATTTCATTTTATAGGATTCCCGTGGCCGAAATCAATCCAGTTTTTCAGTCCCCAGAATTCTCTGGGGATAGAATTTTCAGCCTCTCATGGGAACTTTTCCCACGATTTATATTCCTAAAATTTACATTTTCCAAAAATTCATGAAGAACGTCTAAAAGGCAGCAAGAGTTCCATGTATTAAAAAACAATAAGTTAAATGATAAGCCTGCAAAATAGGACGGACGGGATAGAGTTAAAAATAGCTATGCTTTAAAATTTCTGCCCGCCTGTGTGAAGTGAACTGTAGTATTCCAGTCAAGAGTTGGGGAAAAAATCACACTGCTTTTTATTCTCACATGACCTTCATTGTTCATGATTCAATATTGAGAGCAATAGAGTCATCGGGATCGCGATTTCGAGATCTCTTTACTACTTCTTCGGCTTTTAGAATGGGTATTGTGAATTGTGATTTCGAATGCTACTAGGCTACCTCCCTAAATGCTACCTGCACGCGAGAGAGGAGGACTAGTAATTATTAGACTGGATTGTGTATGAAAAACGTACATATCGAACGAATCGCTGGAATCCCTCATTAGCAAAATTCCAGTAACGGATTATATATTTATGCGCTAGCAACTCAGTTAGTGTAATCAAGGGCTCAGAACATGGACAAACGGCATGTTTACTTGACCCAGCATTCAACAGCTTAACTAAGCATCAATTGCACTCTAGCTCTCATTTTTACGAACAATAAAAATAAAAGCTGAAAAATTTACGCTGATCTTCAACGTATACATTTAGAAGGCAGAATTACTTTTTAGATTTACGTTGAGCTTATCCCCACAAATTCAGCCTCACTAAAATTAACTAGGTACTTATTAATAAATGCCAGGAACAAGAGAAGATGACCTGTTTCCGACACGTGGTTGCAATTACTTGTAACTATCTTGTGCTGCCTTGATCTGAGATGCTGCTAATGCGGCATTTAGCTGTCATTGTCGGTATCGATGTCTCAGATGCATCTTTTCCTATTGAGCAGAGAATGGAAAACAAGTGTTGTTGGTTAATGAATACCCAATGCGTACAAACCATTTCAAATGAGGCTAATAACTATGATTTATCCTATGAAATGCATGTTGAAATCAAGCGCAGCCACGTGGAGTATAGCAAGCTCACATTTTATAGAACCAGATAATAAATATCAAAATGCAAGGCAAAAGGCAATACTGTTATGCTCAAATGCAAAAGCAGAATCAAGTTAGCTAATAAACTCTGCGTAAGAAGAAGCTGTTCATGTGCCTCCCCTTCAACTCTCACACGACGACGGCAATTAGAAAACATTTTGCATTCCTAGATTCCTTTTCACTTCTAGTACTAATGTACTATTATGAAATTTGATTTGTTGAGAGAACTAATTGAACTGCAGTAGTTCCTACGCTTCGAAACCATGTGAAGCCACAGAAACCATGTTAACCTTACTGCAAGAAAAATTCATGGGCATTTGATATTGCAGTAATCTGTATAAGTGCTTGTAGAATTTCCACTCAAGCTGGATAAATCGTTTCTGGCTTTCCTAGCGAAATTTTATATACAAAACTAATAGGATTATTGTTGATATAAATTCTACTAATACCAAGCCAATTAGAAAATTTTTGCAGCCCAGTAAAATATAAATTGTATTGTAAACTTCTGTGTTTAGAGGGAAAGTTCGTTCAAAAACGGATTAAAACAAAATAGAAGATTGAGTCAATTTGAACTGCAGCTGAAACGCCAAATAAAATCATAGCAGTATCATAGCCGGTTTTCCAAATATGGTCGCTCATTTTGTTGTACGTGTTATATGTTATTAAATCATAAATTTTCAAACAAGAAATAGCCAAGCCCTTACAACTTGCTGGCAGATTTTCTATTTTTACTCGAATACCATTTTGTACCGATGAATTTGCCAGTGGCCATTTCATGCCATAGTCTTTCAATAATTCATTGAAACTCTGTATAAATCGCAAATCTGCATCCTGAAGCACCTGAGCAAGCTAATTTTACTGATTCAGTGAAGATTAGATATGTGCAGTCAGGATGTGCATACAACGATCTCCATTTTAAATTACTATTGGACAAAATGTAAACGCGGAAGCGTTTACTAAGCCTACACACCCTAGTCAATAGAAAAATAATTATTGCTTGCTAGGTACTACAATAAAAGCTAGAAGCACATGGTGAGTTACGAAAAAAAAAAAACAAG
>VNWX01002058.1:0-13139 GCA_009869905.1 Ceratophysella communis | reverse complement strand
AGTAAATCCAATGCTCTTGTACATGTAATGCTCTAGTAAATGCTAATAACCTTCTGGTCACAAGGTGCCGTAAGGCAGGTTTTTCTTTAAAAAATTGTTTAACTAAGGTTTAAGGCAAATACACCCTTATCAAATATGCCTCCTGATAGCCTAACCCTGGTTCCCTGTACTATAGGCAGATGTCAGAAATGGGACTGGGACTCAACTTGCACTTACTCCCTTCTCGCTGCTTCACACTCACATCTCCAAGGTATCTCCAAGACAGCCGGCGCGGCAGCTTCTACAGCCTAGCTCACGAAACACCGTTCTACATGTTCTGTCTCTTTGTTGTTGAAACCCTGGGCCCCTTCGGCCAAGAAGCCATCGACCTTGTCGACGAACTAGGTCGCCGTCTGCAGCTATCCACCGGCGAGCCACGATCAAGATTTTTCTTGGTACATCGTTTGAGCATCACCATACAGCGTGGCAATTAGGCAGCGGTGCTAGGTACTGTTCCGCCATACTTTAAATTCGAAGATATTTATACCTTTTATTGATCTATATTGTGTATGAATTTGTTATTATGTGAAAAACTGAATAACGTAGTGTATTGCCTGTAGAACTGGCTCGATTGGAGCTTCGCCGGATGGTATTTGCCGCTAGCTACGCTAGGCTAGGCGCATGAGATAGGTGGAGAGCGGCTGTTGTGCTTGTACAACGCGCGGCCCTCTACGGTCCCGTATGAAGGCATTATTACAATACTCATTCTCATTACTTTGCACGTGTTGTTAATTACTGGTTTAACTACAAATGCTTGTTATTATATAATATTAATTAATTTATTATTTATTTTAAATTTGAATACTTCCAGTCCCATAATTCAATAATCATCTTTACGTCTCTAAACGTGTGTTTCATTGCATTATTCGTTACTAACCATTCATTTTTTATTAATTTGTACTTCATTTAAAAATTTACTACGTTCTGCTGGGATTTAATCTGTTAATGCGTACTGTGAGGCAAATCTAAAAAATTCAATACTGGAATTCCTTTATTAAAAAATTGACTTAATGGAGCTAATTGTCCAAGCATTGAAGGCAGAGGCCCTTAAACATGTTTCGTTTTATTATGGAACTAGGTTGTCACTATTTAAAAAAAAAATAAAAAATCTTTAGAAAATAATTTTTTGAAGAGTAAATATTAATACAGCAAGAATAACAGAATGAAAGTTTTATAACTTTAGACCGAAAAGTCCGCTTTACTTTTGTCGGTAAAATTACAAATTAATGTAATTGAATTGAATAATAACAATTAAATGTAGTTAAACCAGTAATTATTAACACGTGCAAAGTAATGAGCATGAGCATTGTATTTGTAATGCCTTCATACGGGACCGTAGAGTGCCGTACTATGCTACAGCTGGAGTTGTGAACCGAATGTGTGTTGTACAAGCCACAATCACAACAGCCGTCCTCCACCTATCTCATGCGCTTAGCGTAGCTAGCGGCAAATACCATCCGGCGAGGCTCCAATCGAGCCAGTTCTACAGGCAATATATAGTTTATTTTTAATTCTTAATGAGTATTGGATTCTGTTTTCTCAACTCCGTGCGGATAATTTTTCCACTTGGTGTTTTCGGCAGGGCGGAGACAAACTGAATCTGGAAATAATTAGGTTTTTTTACAATGCTCCTACGAGTACCTCATTGAAACTTTGGAAAATAAGGCAATATTTCTTAAGGTACCTGTCTTGGATACTTGTATGGCGCCGTGGATCGCTTCACGTGCTCTTGAATGCTTCTTTTTACCTGCTCGTCTTGCGCTTCTGACTTCCATTCGTTTCGAAGAACCACAAATGCTTTGATCACGCTTCCACGAAGTTCATGCGGAACGCCAACTACGGCACTTTCCACAACAGCGGGATGCGTGTTGACAGCTTCCTCCACCTCAGAAGGCCCAATTCGGTAACTGCGTACAGTAAATTCGAGATTACAGTGACAAACATTTCGCTAGTCTCTAGCGTCCTACTTACGCAGAAGAGATGATGATATCGTCTTCTCTAGCGACAAAGTAAATGTTTCCGTCCTTGGTTCGGTAAACTATGTCGCCACTCAGATACCAGTTCCCAGTAGCCGGTCTCTTCATCTGCAAGATGTCGTCCTTGGTTCGGGTCAAATAGCCTGTAGACATATTGCACCCTCAGCTATTCAATCCTGCTCATGCCCAAGAAGTGATGTCAGCAAAACCAACCGATGAACAAGCCATGAGGAGCTGGATTCAGATTAATCGCTAAAATTCCATTTTCTCCTGGTTCCACTTCGTTGCCGTTCTTGTCCAAAATGCCGACTCGATATCCATGCATACCACGACCCATTGAGCCTGGCTCCGCTTCTTCTCCGTCAGCAAACCCAACGCTAAACGTCGTCTCTGTCTGGGCGTAGAGGTGATGCAAGTCCAGACCTGTTTTCAGGGAATACCCGCAATCAGATTTGTTAATTCGTGACAACTTCTGCAATCTGCGATTTGGTGTGACTCTATTGAACCTGTTCGTTCTTTCCAGTTTCGTACGAGGGACCCCGTAAGGGCTTCTCCGCCTGAAGAGCACTTTTGCAACGCCCTGAAGGGTGCTGTAAAACTGGTGTCCAGGAGAAGTGCCCGGATGAAAGTGGGCGGCGCAAAAAGTGACGTTATCGGCTTCTTTTGAAGAATATTAATTACTTTAGTCACGGTGAATCGCTCCATCTGAAGAATTATCAACGCTTCAACTTTGAATTCTGACAATCGTGTCGATGAATGATACCTTTTATGATTCAGCGAGCGCTAACCTGATGGACGTACAGACAAGCACCGAGATTCCAAGCTCCGAACGTGCTGAACAGCACTGCGACCCATCCAGGATCCGAAATGCCGTAGTGCACGTCGTCTCGCTTCAGCTTCATATGCCTGAACGACTTTGCATTAAGAACCTAAAGTCTTCTGTTAGTTAATATATTTAATTGAATTGGGCATACCAACTTGACGTGACATTGCCCAAGGCGTATGAACCTTGAGAGTGAACGACCATTTTCGGTGACCCTGTTGTGCCTGACGTGAAGAAGATGTACGCAGGGCTGTGGAAAGGACGGACAACATTTTCGAAGCCAACACCTCTCGTAGTACTTTTGGCATCAGATAAAAGTTGTTCAAATGAAGCCCAGTTCGGTGTAGCTGAAAATGACTTGCCAACGGCCATCTTTACGGTTCGAGACGCCAACTCGGCGTCGACTTGGCCGAGTGCTTGTTCGATTTTAAGTTGGGACTGGGCGTTGGTTATGATCAATGCTGGCTTGCATTGAGTAATCCTGTCAAGTAGTAAATCACCAAGTAAGCCTTTTGGATACGTGGTAATCCAGCCAAAATAATAATGCACGTTTCCGGACCTGTAAGCAACATCCGAAGCAGAGAGCTGGAGTGTGGCAGGCGAGAACTGGATGCCCAGTCGAAGCGAGGCCAGCAGCGTGAACCAATACTCAGGAACATTCGGGAGAATGACCAGAACGACGCAGTAATCGCCATTGCCCACTGGAATCTGATTCGCAATAAGCCGCCGAATTACAGCTGCAGTCAAAATAGAATCACGGCGGAGGTCTTCAAAAGTCCAGATTCGTTCTTCCCCGAAATCGTTCTCAATCCAAAGCGCCTTTTCATTTTTTCGTGTTATCTGAAAAAAATTCAAAAATTGACTTTATTTTTGTTCTTATATAATTTACCGGAGCTAGCTCGCAGGTTATTCCGGAAAATATTCACAACTAAAACAATGCGTTTACGGCGTATTTGTCGAACACATCCGTCACAAAGTTAAAATTAGCTGGCGGATTTAGTGACGTTGCAGCGTCCAGGAGCTCTTCCCAGGGATCACCAGCGTAGTCCATTTTCGAGCGTTTTACTGGACTCTGGTTTCCAAAATGACTTTCCGAATTATGACAACACTGACGCTCCTAAGTCAGTATAACTGGCAAAACAGTTCTGAGCTGAATAGCCGTGTACGCCTGTGACCAGTGTGTACCTGATTGGTGTTGACTGTGTGAGAAATTAGGGTCCAATGCTGTGCAGCACTGCTCTCGTAAAATTCTCATGCTAAAGAAGTCAATGAATAAAGTCATGGTCAAACAATTAGACGGGATATTAAGGTACGAGTGAAAGGAATATTTTTATTGACAGTAAGAGGGTAGACATGCTGCAAATTAGGCAAATTACGGCAATATTAGTGGTGCGAAGGTTGAGTTTAAATGCAAAGCTATGCTGCTAATACGTTCGAAGTAATTAAGTAAAAATATGTTTGTGAGTTTTTGCAGGAAAATCTCACGGTCGGGGCAGGGACGCGTGAGAAATACGTGAATTCAGTAGTGTCTCTCCTTCTGATTAAAACCCAAGCTGAGACGAAGGCACATTCCACAGAGGAGTACATTGTCCTTTGCTGAGAGTTTGTTTGATTACGTAATATTTATATAGTTATTGGATTTAAGTACATTTTTAATGCTCAGCCCTGATTTCCCATAAAGACAAGCGCCAATACGTTGCACTCAAATTATCATCGAAAAACAGCACATCTTGGTAGGCACCTGAAATGTTCGTTAAGCTTTGTGGCTGATTTGATTCTTGATGAGAGTATTGAACGAAAATAAATATGTTTATTTATGCAGCAGTAGAAACTTGATATTTTATTTCTGGACTTTGTCAAGACTTAGGAATTGAATGCGTTTCAGTCAGCGGATTTGGTCTTAGTTGAGCATGACGGATTTTCCCACTCGGAGTTTTGGGCATGGAGATAAGAAACTCCAGCTATAAAACACAGTAAATAATTAAAATATCACGCACTCATCGAAACTACCGGCTAAGCCGTTTTCGTTCATACATTAAAACAACACAATAAGTGTAGTACTACCTCTCTGGGGTACTTGTACGGCGCCGTGGAAAGCTTGACATGTTCCCTTATTCTCGTTTTCAGGTCAGTCCCTGCCAACTAACTAAATTCAGGTCGATGAACCACAAAAGGCTTGACAACAGCTCCTCTCGAAGCACAGGGAACTCCAATCTAGCCATGGCGGGAAAAGCGTTGAGCACAGTCTCAACTTCGGACAGACTGATTCGGTAGCCAAAAAAAGTAGTACACCAAGTTGAGCTGCTTTACAAAAATCCGAAAAGTAGCGAGATGAATTTACGAAGATGAAATGAGGAGGTCCTCTTCACAAGAAACAAAGAAGATGTAGCCGTTGAGACAATGTCCCCGCTCAGGTACCAGTCCCCGATGCACGGGCGTTTCAGCTGAAGTTTTGTCTCTGTGTTCCGTTTCAAATAACCTAGTTTCAAGGTTGCTTATGAAATTAGCATAACCGTTTATACTTAAAGTAAGAAGCCGAACCTAGGTAGAGACCGTAGGGCGGCGGGTTGAGGCCAATGGCTAGATTTCAGCTCTGCCCCGCCGCCAACTCCTGAGCACTTTTGTCCACAAATCCCGACTCGATATCCGTGCATGCCCCGACCCATGGAACCCTGCAGCGGCCTTTCTTTATCTTCTTAGCCCAGGCTGAACGTCGTTTCCGTCTGCCCGTAGAGGTGCTGGAGCGGAATGTCTGTATAAATTTCAATGCATCGTCGTGGCCGTGGCATGGTCGGAAAGTGCAAGGGCAAGAGGACAAGCATGTTTTCAAGAGCTGAGCTATTAAAACTGGTTTTAAGACACAACTCAAGTTTCTGATTATTGAATAATTACCAGGGGCGCTTTATTAATTCACCCACACACAGGAATTTACATTGGCGAAAATTGCTTCGCTTACTATAGCTAGCAATAGCATCCCATTCCGGGAGATGCCCAAATATTTTAATCGATAATTTTTTGGTGCACCGAATGCCCTCATGTGCGTATGTATGAGTTTCTTTCAATCGAAAACAAAGTTTGGCTTCTTTGTCTGGCAAGCTTATTTTCAGAACTCGTTTTTAATAAGGTGTGACTCATGCATACACAGTTCCACCAGCCGAATCAGAAAACTTAAGCTTTCCTAAAATTGATTCTTTTATTCAAAGCAACATTGTAATTGTAGTTGTGTGATAAAAATGTGAGACTCGTCAAGTCCGCTGCCTCCGTTTTACTGTCGCTCAGGGCACGCAGCTGCTTGGGTCGTAGGGCAGCTCGGGGTAAGTGTCCAGCGTGGCGTCTTTGTTGAAGCGGTAGCCACCCGCGAAGCCGTGGTATTCCAAGTACCCCTCGCGAAACAGGATTTTAGACTGGCCGATGTCCCCACCCCACGTGTTGGCGTAGGCGTACATCTCAATGTCCGTGAGGTAGATCATCCGGTAGGCGTCCTCTTCCTCGGGCAGCGGCTCGAGCTCTCCGATGCCCCACGTCCCGTATTCGAACAGCAGCACTCCAGTTTCATTGTCATACGACACATACGCATCCCCTGCACGTTAACCGATATATCATAGCTACCTTTCGCCGCTTTAGTTATGCTTGTGCATCACTTGTCTTACCAATGGCAGGATGTCCGTAGACACCGACAATGTCCTCGATAGCCAGAGCCTGAGTGCCTTGCTTGGGCGATCGGCGTGGCTGCGCCGTTGAGGGAACCTGGCTCACGTCCACCTCCGTCGGAAACGAAAAGTCAAAGTCCATTTTGTGCAGACGACTCAGTTCTACGGCTGTGGCCACATCCAGATGGCCGCTCCGACCCAGCCCTGCATTCAAGCGTAATTTGTACAGAGCTCTTCGACCTACGACCCGCTATAGTAAGCTTACCGTTTGCGAGCACCATGCGGCCGAGAGCAAAGTGGATGAACATGTGGTTGTACTCCCCGACAAGGGCACCGGGGCCTGAAGACGTCGTGAACACGCCGACCTTCATGCCCGGGAGCCATGTGATCTGAGAGTTGTAGGGCGGGTAGTAGCCGCCGTGGTTGACCATCTGAAAGCCCTCCACGAGGGCCGTCCAGTACGAGAGTGCGTAGCCGTAGTTGCTGTAGTAGAGCTCAGCCGGGTTGGACGTGAAGCCGGGGTCCATGGGAATGCAGTTCTTGATGACCCAGGAGATAGCTGCCTCCGAGATGACTTGCACGTCCCCCACCTTCCCACGGTTCACGTGCAGTGCCATGTACTTGGCCATGTCGCGCGGAGACGACAGCAGTCCGCCGGCCGCGTTTCCGTCCGCTATAGTGCTGCGCATAGGAGTTTACATTAGCTCATTCAGTGGAGGCAGCTTGCCTTTCGCTCACCTCAGCAGCTCCGCATTGTACTCAACGACGTTGTCGCCAATTTTGACGTAGGGCATGGCCAAGTTGGGCAGGTCCAAGTACTCTAGCTCCTTATCAAAGTACGTTGAGTCAGTCATGTTCACTTGTGTGAAGAACTCTGAGATCTAACAAGGACACACAAAAGATCGTTAGACTAGTATGACAACTCTGAAATGTGTACGAGGTCTTACAAGTTGTTCGTAGGTCATGTTCGACACGTGGGCCACGAGCTCGCCAGCCAGCGTAATCATGGCGTTGTTGTAGGCCAGACAGCCACCTCGGAAGTCACCCGCCGACCCCAAGTACCGAAGACGACTACAAACGTAAACAATTAGGTTTCAGTGACATTTTGTGTTAACCTAACCCGTCTGGAATTGGGTTACCGGGTCGTACTATATGAGCGTTTCTTTGTCTTCGTCGTTGCCGATGAGCGTGTGGACGTCGTTGCCCTGGAGACAGGCACGGTGTGAGAGGAGGTCCCGGAAATTGATGGTTTCGGTCCGCATGCGGTCGCTCAGAGTGAAGTTGAACGTGGGAATGAGTTTTCTGACGGGAATGTTGAGCACATTTTCGCCGTGATCGGGGAACTTCTCGCTCAGCACTTTGACCACCAGTGTAGCCGTGATGCCCTGAAGCAGAAACATTCAGAGCCCAGTCAAAGAATCCTCAAAGAACTGCAGATTTCCCTTTGATAACCATAACCCACCTTGGAAATGGAGCCCACCGCGAAGAGACTGTTCTCTTCGACAGGCGACTCGGCTGTGATGTTTTTATAGCCGTAGCCCTTGACGTAGGTCACCTGACCGTCCTCGACGACGCCAATGCCGAAGCCTGAGATTCTGCTGCTTGGCATGACGAGGCCTTCAATGGCCGCATCGATTTCTGCCAGCTGCTCCGCCGTCAGCCTGGCCTCTGTGCCCGAAAGTGCCACGGCCGCTACGATAAAGAAACGAAGGAAATTCATCGTGTCACAACTCAGAGCGACCTACGTATCTAAACTGATCGAAAATTGTGCGTATTCGGAACCAGAATTCAAAAATTCTTGGGACACGGTAAAAGTTAGGTTTGTGGTTGGTTACCGGCTTTTATATATGCGATTGTGGCTTGGTCCAGTTGACTTTGAGCTTATCGGAGGGCATTTTTGGTTCTGAACGTTGTTTCTCGAGTACAGCAGAGCCAGCAGAGCCACTTCACAGCCTTACCGCACGTCATGACTCCCTGGAATTTGGGTTAACAAGCTGAGCCAGAAACCGGCCGAATACAATCCTCACACTACTGACAACAAGCGGCGAAGCAAAGAATGTACTTGCGAGGTTCACTGGAGTGGTCATCAGTCCAGTCGCTTCGCTCCCACGTGCACATCGGTCATCGCCAAAGTCAAGTTCTGATCAGACAATAGTCATCGCGTTTATCGAACGGGCAATACCGAAGTCCTACCCGGCTGAGCAATACAACAGCAACTACAGCTACGCTCTCGCGTCCTGAGGGCCATGGCGGAGGCTTCCAGATGGTCAACCCAGCGCTTAAGAAACACAAATAATTCTGCAAGTCCTGTTTCCGCTTGCAGTAGCCTTCCTAAGTTAAAAATTCTCTCTGCTGTTATATGCTGTTAAGCATGGAGTCTGACTCTGAGCTAAGCTCTGGAATCTTTACATGCAAAAAATTCCATCGTCCCGATCGTTGTGCTGAGGTGTTATAGTCATTTGTACTGACAGAGTGGCTGAAGAGCTGCGTGAGTACTATCAGTGTTATCAGGACATGTTCAGCATCTCAGGTGCTTGGATTTGGTGTTATGTAACCAGGCTGACTCGCCGCTGAACCGCAGTCCATTGCTCCAATTACTTCCAGAGAGTTCCTCCCATGCATCCAAGCCAGGAATGACACAGCACCTCATTAACTTCGCCCTCCGGTAATGCATTTTATCTCCCCGTCCCATATATTATGAATTATGAAAGACTGTCGCACTTGTTACTTGGTAAAAGTCAAGAACCAACTGATTCCTATAACCTGATGAGTCTAACCTTCCAGATCACCGTTTTTTCAATACAAAATTAATAACTACAGTAATTGTACAGTACTTTACCTACAGTTATATGTGTCCCAAACGTAAAATCGTATTGTTTTATCATATATTAAATCATACCATGTCAGCTTTTACAGTTCTCAAAGTTTTAAAGCCTTACCTACCTTGAATAAAAGCCACAATGATGCGCGAATTTCGAAAAACCTAACCTAACCAAATTGAAATCAGTCTTGCACACCAAGCTGGAATATACAGAGACAATACAGTCCATAAGAGCCTGCAGAGCAATCCTGCCTCCCTCAGTGTGTTTTGTTTTGTACAGGAGAGCATGGGGCTAAGCAAGCAGAGTCATTCCCAACAGCCAATTTTTTATGAGCCTTTTCCTCTGGCTAGCCGAAAATTACGCTGTTTTTAAGTTCTTAACTCTATATGCAAGCATGCGTTCACAAAAGTATGCAAAGTTAGAATAACTGTGCAAAATAATAAGTGTAATTTACAAGTAAAATTGAAGCACAATTTTACTATAATTTTTAGTTGATTAAATCTACCATAAATAGATAAATGACGTAAAATAAAGTTGATTGCATAATTCTAAATTAATTGTGACGTATTAACTAATCTTAAGTCAGTAAGTAATAATATGACGTAATAACCTGTGCCTGGCGTAACGGAGACAGTTAATAATGAAAAACGTCCTTGAAAATAAGATTCGCAAGTTAATTAAGTGGAAACATTTTAACTAAAATGTCATTATTACTTGTGAAAACTGGTGTTTGGAAGGTGCTAGTCCACACAGTCCGATATCTCACACTTCAAACCCATAGTTTTGCCAATCTTACTTGCACTAACTTGACTAATTTACTAATAATCGATGATTGAGTGAAAATAATTTATGGTCAAAATCAAAAAAGTCTTTCTAGTATCTACTAAATAGCCGCCTAGTACTAAGCTACGGAAAGTGCTGTGGACCTATAAGATGTAATGCCAATAATGTATGAATAGAAATCAAAACGTGGATGTGACGTTTATTGTTCGAACATAAAATGCGACATTTCCATCACAGTAGTATCAGTACTTTGTATGTTGCGCTGCGCTGTGTGTTGAGTGTAGAGAGCGTAGAGCGTAGCGTAGCTGCCGGCCGCCTAACTCGTGATGATGCCAAGAGAGGGAAGCACATCAGCGGGAGGAATTATCACAGCCAAGGTTTGGGGCCTTGGTCTTGCATCACCCTGTATCGTTCCATGGGCGCTTGCCGGATTCAAACCCAGCAACCCGGACTCTAGTCCCATGAACTTGCAGCCTCTGGAATGCATCCACTCACGCTGTTAAGCACGAAGTAGAATCCAAAGGTTTTATATCTAAACCATTTCGCCTTAAACTCAAGCTAGAGTCTCGAAACTGCGTGAAAAAATCTCAGCCGAGTTTGAACCAATACTTGGCTAATAAACAGATTATTTTAATTTTTGTTATAGAAATATGTCCAATGTCCAGAATATTTCCAATACAAATCGATGAAACTAAGTGAGTTCCATTTATTGCTTCAGAGCCGTGTTTTCAGAGCCATCAGTCCCGCAGTCGGTCTCTTTAAAAAAGCTGCTGACCAGCTCGAGGAATTCCTTTCCAAAGATGGAGTGGATTCGATGCGGCGCTTTCTTGAGGACGACCAGCCTGAAAGCAATTTTGCTCAGATACAGCTTCAATGCCTCTGCATTAATTCCTCGTGCTTACCTAGACTTGAGCGTTCGACTGAGACTCTCAGACTGGTTCAATGACACAATTTGATCTCGTCCTCCAGCAATTTGAAGTATTGGGCATAACAGGAGCGCATAGCGCTTTTCCCAAGCAGCCCTGTCGTTGGCGTTAAACTTCTGGTAGCAGTAATCATACCAGAGCATCAAGTGCTCCACGTAGGTTTCACCCAGGGCTTCGTTCGCCGCGATTTGGGGATTCAGAGCGTCTGGAATTCGTGCCACTATTAAAAACATTTATCTGTATAAACCAAAGAACTAGGAGCAGTATTTAAAGTCACTTTGAAAATGCATGGCTACACAAAACGCCGTTGGTATGGCTTCTCTCGTCGACTAAGTCGATCGCAGACCAGATCAGTAGTTTGTTGACAAACTGAGGATAGGTCATTGCAAAAAGAAGTGCTTCCTGCCCTCCGCCGCTGAAGCCCATGATGTGGTACCTCCCGTGGCCGAGTTCCTAGTGAAATACATCATGTGACATCAGCTCGCGTGCTTAGGCAGGCTCCGACTTCCTTGCTTACCGTCAGCAGCTCCGCACACAGCTCCAAGTCCTTTTCGAAGCTGATGTCTTCGAGTTTTCGAGCTGGTGACCCGCTGAAGTAGTAACCTGCTCATAAAACAAAGTCGTCAGGATTGAAATCTTTGCCGACTTGCAGCCAAGCATTATCAGGACCACTGACCTGGCGGGTCCCAGATGTAGAGCGTGTAGTCCTGTCCGAACTCGGCAAAGCTTAGAATCAAGCCTTTCATGTGGAGCTCCATAGAGCCTGAAAACAAAATATCAATCCTCTGTATGCTCGACCTTTGAATGGCCTTTCAAGGAACGTACACAATAAGCCGGTAAAGGCAAAGACAGCCTCTTGCCCATTTCCGACTTTGGCATAAGTGACGTTGTAGTAGTTGCCTAGCAACTTCGTTTGGTAGTACTTCCGAATTGGAGGAAATGGACCGTCCATGGCTCACTGACAAGAACCTAAGCTTCTTCGACTTCCCCTTCGACACAAATAAATATAATGGCTAAAGCTAGGCTTCACTCACACGTGGAACACAAATGTAGCATTTTAATGACCATGTACGAAACTGGTTTTCAAACCCAGTTTTCTGTCGAATTCGCTAAAACCTGTTTGTAAAATTGATTCTCCATTTGCTGTGCTCCAGTTTGTTTGCATGCACATTCCATTAAAGGGTTTCCAACCAGGGCTCAATAAGGCTTCTTGTTTTTAATGCCTCAAAAATCCGGTTTGATAAGAATTGATAAGCTGGTTTTTTAATCATTGTTGACAGCTCTCAATGACATTGAAATTTTAATATTCATTTGGTCAGAGTTATTGCATGCTGACTACAATTACTCAAAACTATTTCTTCTGCCTACGCCAGAACTTCAGCTTTTGGCTCAGTAAAGCTCCCGAACGATTCCACGTCAATTGAGCGCCGTCAGTTGAGCACCGTCAATTGAGCGTGGACCGAATGAGCGCAACCCCAATTGAGCACAACCCCTGCCCGCCAAAACCCTTCGGGGGTTAAACCGTACAACCGACGGAAGCACGTTATAACCTAACCTAATTTAAATAATATCCAAAACACCCAATTAATCAGTACTATAGCCTGGCGCTCAACTGACGGTGCTCAATCGGGCCGCGCTCAATTGGTCCGCGCTCAATTGGTCCGCGCTCAATTGGTCCGCGCTCAATTGGTCCGCGCTCCGGACGGTCTGTCAGCACGGCACACACCTATGTGAAAATGTACCTATTTCCTTTCAGTTTCTCATGTAAGTAAAAAAAAAATCATTTCTTAATCTCCTAGGTATAAAATTAGAATACCTGTAACGTAAAGATAGACTAGCCGCCGATCAGAATCGTCAGAATTGAAAGGCGTTTCACATATCGTCAACCTATATATATCGTATATACATATATATGTCGTAGTGATCCACGGAACTCGGTGAGTTTCGAAACTCACTAGTGATCCACGGAACTCCATGGATCACCGGGGATTCGCAAGAATCACTAGTGATCCACGGAACTCCATGGATCACCGGGGATTCGCAAGAATCACTAGTGATCCTCGGAAGTCCTTTATATTCATGAACGAACCCAATGCTTTGCATGTACATGGTATATCATA
>VNWX01002057.1:0-13139 GCA_009869905.1 Ceratophysella communis | reverse complement strand
TCCATGTTTTGAAAACATTCTTGTTCCACTTCCAAGAGACATGAGCTGGGTCAGATATTTCGAGAGAGCGTGGGCCATGGAGATAGAGTGGGCATACAAGCTGGATGTTAGACTACGTGCGTACCAAAAGTTAACCGTTAGTTGTCGGCCTAAATATGAGTAATTGGTCCTACTGCATTTAGCCTGTATTGACTCGGCTCATATTTGTTCTAAAAGTAAGTAGCGCGGTTGACGGTAATATTTAAGACATAAGTTATCCGTAGGGACCATGGAGCCATGGTCTACGGAATGTAGCGTTTGAGGTTTGAGTTTTGAGTCGGACAAACCTGTTTCTCCAGAGATGACAGATTCACACTTCACACTTTGAGTTTCCATAGAATAACGAATGAGTAAAATCCACCTCGATCTCGAATCTCGATCCAAACTTCGTGAACAATCTTCAATAATTTCGGAAATTAATAACCAAGCTATACCACTAATCCTGGGTCCTGGGTCCTAAGAAGACAATCCGCAATTCTTGGCCCTGTTGATACATGACGAAACGAGTGAGTATTGATATTGATATACCTGTTGAGTTGACCATAAAACACCATTTATTTTCAAATTTAGTATGTACTTATGACTTATTCTTAGTTACTTGTAGCTGTTCTAATAAGAGAAGTAATAATTTAGTAAAAAAAATGTAAACGGCATAATTGAAATCCGCCGGTGCACCTGTGACCTGCACCGCGTCATCAATACGATGCTATAACGGCTCTACCCACGACCACGAGACAGGTGGCAGTCCCTTAGAAGTAGAACGCGTGACAGAGGGGACGGGGACGGAGAGGAGAGACGGGTAGCCCAAGTCGTATTCTAAATTGTTTCCCTCCATTCTCATGGCCTTGACTGGATTAAAACATCTGGTGAGCGGTGACTTGTGACACGTGATCCGTAATCCTCTATACGATGTGAAGGTCAAAGGTAGCGGAAGAGCCCAGTTCGGCTAGGCCAGTGGATGGGTGATAAGACGATGTGTGTGGTGTTCGTTTGACTATCATCGGTGTACAGGACAGGTGATGACGATGACCAGGGAAATTAGGTATGTCTCCGTACGATGTACGACGATCGTATTCGTATGTCACCGGCCAGATGATAGAGGGTGGTCTAGAATGATACTCGCGGGTGAATAACGAGCACGTGGTGGATGCACGATACGACGGTGGTGGGGATTGGGCATGCGGAATGGTGCCCACACATGCCACCACTGCACTGTCACAAAAATAATAGCACTGTTCAGTTGTCAATTGCCAAGCGTTTAACTGTTGACATTGACAGCTGACTGACTGGTGACTGGCACAGTTGATGGCTGACTGACTCCCTACCAGTGCCAGTACATTGACAGTCACAATAATTAGCTCGTGCATCCGACACAATTCTTTACTATTTGATAGCGAACTGGACAACCACCGCACATCCCCAATAGTTGATAGTGACGGACGACGTGACGGTCCGCTCTCCGGACCGGAGTCCGCCAAATTTTATAGCAGAATCATTCCTCATCACCGCCGGTATATGAGACATTAAATTAACATGCCAAAACAAGCTTTGTCAATACTTTAATCGGGTGCCTTCAAGCTCCTTGTCCCTGACCCAAATAGAGCCTTCAAAATTTGAATTGTGAATTGAACTTCATGATGATATTCTTGAACCAATTATTTGATTTCCATCGTCATTGCTTAAGACAGCGACCCACGACGGTATTATGAGGCATGAGGGAGGGATGTGGATGTGAATGCGTGGAATAATGGAGAGAGCAATAAATCTCTTGTACTTTGTACATAGTATAATACGTAATATTCTTTATTACGTCATGCGTAGCTAGTTGAACAGCCACACAACGGATACGTCCAACTGAAAAAAGTATTAAATGCATCTCGGTTTTTCTAATTTTCAGTGTCAAAGTGACGATACAGCCCTTGGAGTAACGATCACAGGAGAGCAGGAGATAATCACCCATCACCAGCAGCAGCAACAGCAGCAGGAACAAGAAGTGTCCCACCAGCAACTCGTCCAAACTCATCAGCAGACCCACCAACAAGGAACCGAAATACAGTGTAACTCACATCTGACTTGGGAAGAGGCGGTCTCGGCTCCTGTACTGCCCGTCCGCTGCAAGGACACCAATGCTGAACTCCACAAAACCAAGTTTGGGTCAGGGAATAAGGGCAAGTGCATCAAGCATGGACCCAGTGACTGGTTTACACCTACCGAATTCGAGGCTCTCTGTGGACGTGGTAATAGCAAGGACTGGAAACGGAGCATTCGGTTTGGTGGTCGCACTCTTCAAACGCTTATTGACAAGGGATTTCTCGTCCCACATGCTTCCAGTTGTATTTGTTCTAACTGCGTTGACGACGCCACAGCTGTAAGTCTCATCGTAGTTATTCAACTTAAAAATCAATACAAATGAACCCGGGCTTAGTTACTTAGTTCAGAACACATGTTTAATTGTTTAACCCCTATAGACTGGCCCAATCCGGCCTTTCACTCCCTACCAACGGAAGCGCAAAGGCCAGAGTACGGATCACACAAAAGGGACGAAGTTAGAACGGCTGACTTCTAAAGATTCGAACACGGACGAGTCATCTGACATTGGAACGCCTGGAACACCGTTAGGAATGATGACCGGTCTCAACCCCTTGACCCAAGCTCTAATGAAAATCAACCAGGTCTCTCTTCCAGCCTGCACACAGGAGGCATGGAAAGTGGTAGAAGAAGTAAGCACTTTGTAGACAAGATTTGGTCTACTTTTTATAAACAAGATTTAGTCTACTTTTTATAGACAAGATTTGGTCTACTTTCTACGACGTCATTTTCATGCCGAATGCCTAATACGTGTAAATTTTTCCTTTCTTCCCTAGGCCGTGGACAGTATTGTAAATGCCGGAACAGCACTCAAGTCCCTTGTTCAAGAAATGAAAGATCGGACAAATCAGGAGACGGAGAGTCTCAGATCTCAGCTTCAAAACTCCCTGCAGACAACACTTGTACAAAACCCGATTGTGGGTCAACCTCAGATATTACGCATCTTTGATTCGAATCGTATTCAAACATACTCTATTGAAGTCCTGGATCCCGAGAGCTTCAAACCTTTGCAGACGAATTCGACCGGAATATCTAAGGTTAGTAGGTTTTATGTTAAGCTCGATAATTCGGCTACACGTATCATGATAACTATTTACAGCTTAATTATATATTATTGACTGTTAGAGAGTATATTTTAATTTTGAATTACATTTTCTCATTAGTGTGAGAATTGCGGCCGAGACGGGAGTTTAGAATGCTCAGGATGTCACGTCGTTCACTACTGTTCATCATTTTGCCAGAAAAAGGATTGGCCAGCTCATCAGGTTTGTTCATCTTCAGTGATTTTTTGTCAAATATATTTTTGATCTAATATGCGAAATCTAATCGTAAGGCCTAGTACAAAGGCAAGAGCAAAAAAATGTTTGCAAAAAATAATAATAATGAGACACTGGAACTGCTATAAATTTTCTGAATCATATTGAGTGCCATTTCCAAGCTTGTTAAGTTTCTTTTTGTCCAGGCCATTTTTGTTAACGAAAAGGCTTAAACTTCAGCATAACTACTACTGTTTTCTTTTGGGAGTTTTGTGTATCAGATGATTACAAATCATGGTTATTACCTACAGTATGTGCGGTTTCGAACATTAGCTGCAACAAACACTCAGAGCTTGACTTAAACTTTGAAATTATTCATTTCAGGGCCTTTGTGCTGATCGTGGGCAGCCGGAGTGTAAGACGGAACCACAGCTTCCTTAGAACTCACGTCGAACGATGAATAGGTGTGAAATATTAACCTCGGTCATTATTTTTTGTTATTCTGTGTTTCGAAACTACCAGTAATTGGAACCGAACAACAATACAGTCATTGAAAAAGTACTTACCTGCGCTGGAGCTAAACAAAATGGAAATCACAGTTACGAGAATCTTTTGAAGTCATTGAATCTAATCATTATGTACGGAATGTGGATGTAAAATCTCATTATTTATGTTACATATTCTCAAAAGCTCTAAGCTAAGTAAATAAGTGTTAAGGTTAGTTTAGGAGTTCGTAAGTTTATAGACGATTTAAAATTAACAAGTAACACAACAGTCGGGTAGACGCTACAATGGTATTCTGAGTTTTGAAATCTCGCTTTTTGTCGTGAATAAGTTTAGAATTATTTAGATTTTCTATAGTGCTCCGCTTCTTATTTTTTATTATTATTGTATAACGGTTGTACTGTAAGTGCATACTAATTGCGTCTCGTTGCTGTTTTTCTTTGTTTAAACTTTAAACCGTATTTTGTAACTACTCTACTTAACTACAGTGTTTGAATTCTTTTCATAAAGTGCTCACAAAGTTAAAAATACCAATTTCAGATTGTACTGTCCCTTTTGTTTTTGTAAAATGAAACGAACGTGTATCCCTCCGTTCTGTATTTCTGGTTTTAACTGGCAATTATTGACTAGAGCATTACGTTACGTTGTGCTGCATAGCTCGTACTTATAACTTTTACAGTATGCTGCTTTGCCGCAATTTACCAAAAACTAGAATTGCGAGGTGGTATTGAATATTCACCAAATGAAGGGCACCAGATACTCTACAAGGCAGCTTTAAGCAGCGTCGTGCGTGACCAAGAAGTGTTCGTCATTTAGCATTTCTTGTCGCTACGAACTGCGTTCAAAAATCGATTATGCCAAGATCAAGTGTTCACCAAGGACAATTACTGCGCAGAACTTATCAGAACCTTAGGATCTCCGATTTCTTGAAGATTTTGAAATTGAAACCTTGTAAAGTGTTTGCGCCAGTAGCTTGCCAACTTTTTCCCATTATTCTACGATGACTTGTTATCAAGTAGAATTTCTGAATTATGTATCGTTGGGAGCTAAAGTAACTATAGTCATCCCGTAATCCATGTCTCTTCGAGCCTAATATCAGCAATCATCCACCCTTCGAATAAGCCCTGAGCCCTTTCTTACGTTATGACCTTGAAGTCCGACAGTAAAGTAATCCGATTACAAGCGGAGACATCACATGCGTGTAATAATCAATACCCAGAACGTGTAAATGCCAAGTGCACCAAGAATTTAGACTACTCCTTTCTCAATGATTGCTGACTAGGATCGCCATAGGCTTAGCTTGGATATTAAAAAATCGTTTACTTTAAAATCTATTAAGATTGAAATTGGACTCAAAATCGGCGACGTATCGGCGTCGGCAATCGGCACTGGGACCCTTGACCCTAGAAGCTTTGGGTCCACTGCTGAGAATGTCGGAATCGATATAATGAATGACTTGGATTATTAGCTATTAGCGCCTGTTATGCGTAATCCTTTTATATCAGCCACCTATTTAATTAAAAATTAAGGCAACTACATCATGGCGGAGCATGTTCCATCCATGAATTGCTATTGCAATTTTTAATTAGAACTACAACGTTCAAGCCCGTTTTTAGATTTTCGAATTTGGCATTTCGACTGTTCCCTCAGTTCGAAAATTTAGAACTTACAGAACATATCGTATTACATCGAGTTCTAAATTTTAAAAGCAATCACACCAATTCAAGAAATTGAAACTGAACTGCCATATACACCACCAACCACCATTTTGAGTTTCATGTCCACGTCCACGCAATTAGGAATGTTTAATTCCGATTTCCGAACGCAGAGTGTTCGGTTTCGAACCAGCTTCATCATTATTTCATGAATTGGGACTTATAATCGATATTTTGGCTCTTAATATTCAATTTAGAACGACATTTTTTCAGTTTTTCAATTCAACGATTCTTTATTTTCAATCATTAGGTAATATTAATCCATGATTTAGCCCATTCTGCATGTGTTGGAATCTATAAATTGCATTATTTTAGTCATTCATAATCAAAAAATTGAAATCTCGAATTGAACCTAGTTCAATTTTTTTTTCAAATTATCGAATTTTTCAACGACACAGTTTCGAATTTTCCGCTTGATCCCTCAACCAATCATATTACTTTTGGTTGAATGTGTCCGAGAGTTGCCTACTCACGATTGGCTAACTTGTTGATGCTCCGTCTCGGAGCTCCACCCCCAGTCGAGGGTATAAAAGGACGAGCTCCGCGGCTGGAGCGTTCAGTTCAGCTCCAGTCTCGGCCGCGTGAAGACGTCTGCTCTATTTCTCTCATCTCATCTGTAATTCTATTTTTTCGACTGGTCAGCATTCACTACTACTTCAACTCAACTTCACTTTTCATTTCCTCAAGCATCAAGCACTAACACAAGTACTTACTCAAGGCTTCATCTTGCACCATGAGCGAGAAGAAGAGCAGCCATTGTACGGTCGGAGGCGGATCCGTAAGTCTTGTTTTATTTATATTTCTTCATCATTCTCTGGGCAGCGCAGGTCGCATGTTTGAAGACAGGGAAGCCACGACCAAGAATCATTCATTTTGGGGGGCATTGGCATTCATTCGTGAGAGAGGGTTAGGAGGGCGAGGTCAAGGTGCCGGGAGCGATTACCAAGTACCACGTAGCGCTGGATTGCATGGCTTGGTCGATGATGGACGCCAGAGCACGATCTCCAGCACAAAAAATCTGGCGACGCCGACGTCACAAGCAAGGAGAGCACCCCATGCAGAGAGCAAATGATGACGTCGACAACCGACGGCAAGCAGGAGCAAAGAACTACGAGAGCTCTGGGCTCATGCCATTATGGGGTCATTGCTCTTTGCCAACACTGGGGAATGATGATGGTGAAATGAGAGCAAGAGCAAAGAGCTTGAGTTTCCTGCCGCCACTTAACTTGCCATATGCTCTTTCGCTCGCTCTCTTCATCTCATCTCTGGACCAAACAAGCAGAAAAAATATGGCATGACAACCAGGCAGGCGGTCGTGCTTGGGTATTATGAGGGTGGTATGGATGGATATGGAAGGTGCTGGAAAGGTCATTCACCCACTGCACTACTGCTGATGCTACTCCATTCCATGCATTGCATAGCCTATCCAGCCTAATTGTATTATTCTGCATAGACGAGTTGAACCTTGACGCGTGANTTATTCTGCATAGAAGAGTTGAACCTTGACGCATGACGACGGTGTGCAATATGTTTCTGGTTCAGGCGTCATTGGAAATTGTATTGCAAATTGAAATGTTGCATAGCTTCTTATGCACCAGCAATAGATTACGTCAGCGTACGCACCGTGATCGCCGATCGTATGATTTGTCTGTCCTGCCGCAACTTCAATGTCTCAATCACTCCCAAAGTCCCAATCTCATCTTCAGTAAATAATAAACCAAATTCAATGCTCCCCTTGTGAGTCCATTGCCATTTCGCTACTCTTGGCTGTGGTACAGTTTTAGATCATGTATGCACATTTTAAAAAGTTAAAGAATCTGTTTTGCTTTGTTTAAAATAAGTATGTAAGCTTTATCGTAAGAAGTATTGGATTTAAGCGGATTTGCATGTACAAATGCCAACTAATGCCGGATTCGCAGGAAATTTGAATTGTTAGGGTGCTTGTTCATTTAATCTTACCATTTCCCGTTGAAGTAAGGGCAAAAGTAGTGGATATTAAAGGGGTGAGGGGTGTCTCCTATCTAACCTGGAATTTTAATTTTAATTTCTAATTTTATTATAGGGCGGCTGTAGTGGTGGAAAAAAGTCTTCTGGACTCTCAGCTCCAGCTCCCGTTACAGATTGTGAACTAAAGGTTGAAATCTCACCGTGCGTTGAAAGTTCGGTACCAGCTGACGCTTCTTGTTCTGGAAACAGCGATTCATGTCCATCTGCTGATGAAAAAACTGCTTGCACGGCCATTGACCGCGATTGTCCACCACCTGACGAGGAGTGCCTTACGTGTACTGAAAAGGCGCGAGCTGCGATGCGTCGCTGTTGGGACGAAAATGCGGAGAAGTGTTCTCAATCAACTCAGACCATCCCCTGCTCCACGGTACCGGCTTGTGACCCGGCTCCAGCCTCTGGATGTGACGATTTCCGGGATCCAGAACCGCCTGCTCCAGCTCCGGAAAGTTCCTCGTGCGAGAAGTCGGCAGTCGGACCATCACCACCGAAGGCAGAACCCTGCTGCATCCAAACTACTGCCGACGCCGAGAACCAAACAGTCGTCAATCCAGAATTCGTCGGTGCAGTAATCCACCCTCCTTTGCCGTTCCGTCCGGCCAGCGTTGAAGTGGAGGCTGATCTTTGCAAGAGCTCTCAAGTTGCCGTGCCAAAACTGGACTGCGAAGTCGTGAAGGCGCCTTTGGAAGGAACTGATGTCTCCTGTATTCAGGAAGACCAGAGCCCAATCGAAGTTGTAGCTGTATGCAAGTCTCCACTGCCGGTCTGTGGATCAAAGAGCGAACTGGATGAAACAAGTCCAGATGCCGAACCGGATCGGGCCGAGGTCCCAACAACTCCTGGTGCAAGCTATTGTGGTGGACAAGAAGATAACTCTTGTGAGGTCAAGCCACTTTTCTTCGATCCTGAGGTAAGAAAATACATGCAAACCCTACATTGTTCTTGTAAATTGTAATACAGACGAATTAATTTTAATAAACGCTTATTATTCTTGAAATTTCAGGAAGGGAAGGGATCAACTGGATGTGGGGCTGGAAAAATGTCGGACTAACAGGGAACATTGATCAAATGAAGTCTTCGAAATTCTGTCCATAATGAATTTACTATCCTCTCTCTTGTAACCTCTACAAATCTCAAAATTTAAGTCGTCTACCGTAGCAGAAGTCTGTCTCGTCCTCCGAACTACTAGAATAGCCTCTCTGATGGTCAAGCATGAAACACTAAAGATAAGTCTATGTCAAAAATATACTCCACACTCGGAGTTCTCTGCATTACATTTACTATTATATTCTTCTGGTAAACCTTACTTACCAATAAAATCCTAAACAAAATCTGGGTTTGATGGTTTGTCGAATAGTCTAGTATCTAATTACATCCAAGGGAATATTAATTTATTATTTGCCGGAATAACGCGTTTTATAATTTTTGAATCTTTGATCTAATTGCATTCTGTCGCTATTCGAGACAGCTATTTATTTAGTCATTTCTAACTTCGAGATCGATACTAGAGCTCTAAAAAGGTACACGCACAGCATACAAGTTCTCGATAAAGCTAAAAGCGCATTGAATTTTGTGTTTGTCGTTGTTGTTGCATAAACCTTGTTCACTAGCGCCATGCCTCGCTCCATTATCAGGTCGCGCCAATACTACATTTTCTATAGTTTATCAGCATGGCATGCATGCAATGTGTTGATTTTGGTTAAGCATACACATGAGGCATGTAATTTAGACTCATATCAGATCAGCCCCAGAGCTAAACAGGTTCCTTACCGCAAGGATCACACAACAATGGGCAGAAGAAACTGCGCCTTGGAAGTAAAATGAATACATGAATTGATTCTGTGTTCTTTTTGTGTCTGGAGGAAAAGCTCAGTCCAGATGTAGTGATCCATTATAATGCTTTTAGAGAGAAGGCGGAAATCGGTAATAGTGGGTTAAATGGTTCACCAATTTCTCTCTCTGCTTCTTCGCTACTTTTCCACTCTTTCCAGAATTATTGTGCTCTGGAACTTCTTTCTTCCATTCTCTCTCAATTTAAGGACTGACTGATGATGTTCTGGCCTTGATGCGTCACGAAGTCTAAAGCCCACCTCCTTTCACTCTATAGCTTTGTTCCCCGAACCCAACAAAGTTCTGAAACTTGTGGGAACAAATGTAATGACTTAAATCCGCGTTGTCCATTTAAAGCGTATCCAGTAAAAATTTATGTAAAAATACAATACCAAAATCCAGTTTTCATTTTCAATTAATCCTCGTCAGCGCAGCGCAACGGTCAATTTTTGGTATAATTGCTTTGCTTTTGAGTTGAGCACGAGCTCAATTAAAATTAAAATGGTATGTTCGGGTAATATCTTAAATTTTTGTCCTACCAATCAATCGGCGTGATTATATTAGAATTTTCGATAACTTGTAATACTTATCATTAGTAGTGTTTCTAGAAACCGTCATTATGCTATATCATGCCATACCTGCATTTCAATCTCTCATTGTTTGTGTTTCGTGTTCAGCAGAGAAAGTCCAATTGAATTACCGAAGTTTCTGCCGATCATCCCAGACATCATTTCAAGATTTCATATTCATCGGTTTCTTTATTTTAATACATCATGTAGTACTGGAGCAGATTTTGAAACTTTTGCGAAGATCCTAAATTCCTAGAAAAAAGATTTCGAGCTGATAGCTGATGGTACAGATAATATCTCTGCTCAACCTGAACCTTGAGTGGACTAATCTGGCTGGTCTGGATTTCTTGAACTGGAATACTGTACGCATGAGAACGGGAACATTTCTCCTTGCCACTCGTTCTATCTAGAAAGTGGGTAGGTGGAAAGCCTGAGAGAACATTTCCTGAGCAAATGCTCGGGAAAGAGCAGAGTGGCTTTCACTTCCACCCTCGACCACGGGAAGACTGGTACTTTCTCTTCTCGTTCCACCACCACCCCCTCCCTTTTAGGCGTCTTCTTATTGTTTTGTCACACTGGTGAAGGTGATGAATTAGAATTTCTGTAAAAATGTTACTGATCTTGTTATCTATTGGCTGATACCCTAAATTAAATACCTTATTTCGCAGGTACCTCTAAAAAGCTGGAGTTCAAATTCGGTATTATCAACTACTGCTACAACCCTCGGCCTTACTTTCAACCCTCTGATCCAGATCCTCTCAAGTCTGTTACGAAAGGGCAAAAATCCTGTTCTGTGTCCGAAACTTCAACAGATCCAGAAAGCTTTGGAAAAAAAGAAGAAATGCTGTCGCATCCGAATCGAGAGAGATTTGCAATCAAGAAGTCGTACAGCATTGAGGTATGTCCATGAATGTTTTAAAAAAATAGTTCTTGCATTCTTGGTTTTGAAACAGACTACAAGTTACAATCCTGCGCTTCAGGCCAGTAGTCAGAAGTATCCCCCAAAATTTTGCAAAGCAATAAGAAAATTTGATAAAGCTGAGCTAAAACTCAAAATTTTTTTTGGCCTTCGGTGTGATTTAAGGTTGGCCGCTCCCAAAATATCCGGCTCTGGCCAAGCCACTGCTTCGAATATCACTGCTAAGTAAATTGTGTTACACAGTATATTTTATATTGCTTCGACCATGTTATTAAAATTTATGCTTCATTTGCGTAGCATTTTTCTCCAAAATTTAGACAATTTAATTACAAGTCATTTCAGAAGTGGTGCGGCTTTTCGCAGAACTAAGCTCTGTGTTACCAAAAAAATATTTTATTGCATGCACTCCGCATTTCCGCTCATATATCTTTTGCTAGGAAAAGGAGTTTACATCATTCTATTAAAAAAATCGTTTGTTTCGATTTCCCCAGTCCGTCCTCATGGCATGGTACTATTGCTCTTGAAACCTTATTCCATGATTTTACCTCATGATTCGGCCAGAGCATTGAGTTGAGATCTACAAAAATATTGACCTAGGTAATTTGAAGAAAATTGGAAAAATTAAGCTCATATAAGACTGCTTGGATCCACGCGAGTTTTAATTATCATTTCAGTAGTTTTTACTTTACCCGCAGAAAATGTGCACAGTATTTTTATCAAGTTTAAGAATGTGAACAAATTATACCTATTTTATCCGAGCCATGCTCGTTATTTGAATTTTTCATCATGAATTTAGCTTCACACCCCCGCCTCTAGCCTGGTGTAGGTTTCCTGTATTAATACCGATACAGGTGTAACAAAAGTTAAACGATTTTGTGTGTGTTTTTTTACATAACATCATAGCTGAATAGAACTAGAGCATTTCCTTTGAAGTAAGTTGAAATGTCGGTACCACCTGTGTATCAGTGACGAGCGGGCAAGGCTTTACTTGCTACGAAATCGGAGCGTCCTTTGACTGGCTGAGCTCTAAAATAGACTTGAAGCTCTGTATCTTTTGTAAGACAATTTGTAAACGGAAACGCTAGATTGTTTCTTCAGGGTCCGGATCGAGTTAATTTCCTAAACTCGACTCTCAAAATTACTCTGTAAAGTAAACTAAAGGTGCACAGAAAGGCCTCCTCCTACACAATTCTAGCCTTCCGCTCTCTTTTATCTCGGTAAACACGAAATTGTTTCTTCTCTCCTGCAAATCCTTTTCTTTGAGATCATCCCCATACTAACTTAGCAGCTGGGCCTTTTGAGATCAAGTGTTTCAGCCCAGCCTCAGGCAACAAGTGAAATTTTCTTCTTCACTGGGCTCGGCTTTCTCTGCTCAGAGCAGCCCAGCAAGATTTCTTTTCAAACAGCTTTTCTCTCCAGTCTCGGACTTCAGTTTAATATTCAACACCCTGTGTCAACTTACTCGGAAATTACATTAAGGTACAACACCCGGACTGCTCCCTCCACTCAGTCCCAATAATACATCATGGCTTGTCACAGTGAGGTCAGACTAGGTTTTCTGGAGAAAAGGGACGGGAGATTGAGTGGTGGTCGTGTAATATGCCCGGATTTTCATGAGACTTGATGGACCGGATTATGCCCCACTCCCGATTTTCTACAGAACAACGAGACTATTGCTCAACCTTATTTACGGATTTGAGAACGGCGGAAATGACGCCATTACTAAAAGACGTGCGTCTCGTTATAGGCTTTTTAGTGACTCTTTGACGGCTCACTTTCACTACCTCAATTCTTCACCCTCAATTCTTAAGTACCTATTCAGTTTATGCGAGAAAGTAGGTGGAGCAGAACATGGACCAAGTGATTTGGTCTGTAAATTCTAAACGCCACAGTCCAAAACATAAAGTAGTCGCATTAGATTTATGGAAAATTAATGATCGGCACCCTAGGTAGCCGCTTGGATTTCACTTTGAATAAAATTGTATGGTAGGTACATGCACTCAGAAAAGACCCGTTTCCATTCATCATGTTCAGAACGAGATTCTAGGTCAGTTGAGTCTCGCGAAATTGCTTTATGCTGGGTTGTTGAAACCAGCCTGTCAGGGACTATTGTACTCGGCGTTCATCTTCCAAGCGCTGATTAATCGAATTTTGTTTTTTGTCTTATAACATGAATGATGTAAACGTCCTTGACCGCACATCCTTCCTCTGAACC
>VNWX01002056.1:0-13150 GCA_009869905.1 Ceratophysella communis | reverse complement strand
GGTTTCCAAATTCAATGCATCGCTCAACATGACCCATTTCCGGAATGAAGTTTTCCGAAAAAGAATATATTGATGAAAGTTGGCAACTGGTTTTAGGTTTCTTGAAACGAGCAATGAGCTGCCAAGTTGGCATTTCCGGAGCCAAGAACCAGCCGCTGAACAGAGTGTGCTCGGCGTCAATCGGGGATCCACGCACCAAGAATTTGTAGGTCACACCAGCCTTCCAGTTGTATCTCAGGAATGACTGCTGACCGGATCCCTCGTCCCCAAAACATTGAACAACTACATTATCCGAGCCTTTTTTCAGGAGTTCCACTTGATAATCGTCTGGGATTTCATCCGGATTGTCAGTTTCGTAAGCAGACCAAATTGAAAACAGAATTCGACGCTCCGTACTGCTGTTGACCTGCATTCCGAAGTAGCCTCCGCAGAATCCAATGGCGCAAAAGTATGAGCCCACTACGTCTTGACCCTCTGCACAATACAGCTCATTGTAAAAGTACTCAATTGGTTTCTTGGTCTGCGAAATTTCGTAACTAAAATGGACGGAAGGTCCTCGGCGCCCAAAGTAAAAGTCGCAAGGTTCACAAACGTGACAAATTTCTCCAGAGACGTTGGAAATGAGTAAATGGGAAACGTCACCGAAGAAATCCTGTGTCTTGGATATTCCTTGAATATCGACTTTAACATAGCCGGCAGCAGCTGTACAGAATCTTCCAATATGAACAATGGTATATTCCTCTCCAGTGACTTCTACGTCCCGAGTTTGGTTTCCGGAAACAGTGACTCGTATCTTGCTTCTCCCACCACACGGAACCTTCATTCGGAGTGACAATTCAATTTCTTCCGATTTACTAGCATGGAAGTAAACGCTGCACACTGATTCTTCATCCATCCAATTTCCAAGTCCGTAGTCTGTGATTATTTCCGGTGAATCTTCGGTTTGTTTCGTTAATGCATTCCCTCCAAGCGAGATTTCCACTTGTGTCGACGCCATATTCCTTTGAATTTTCGGGAAGCAGGTCGAAATACACGAATGAAAGTATCCACGCAATATTGATAGCATTCAGTTCAAACCTGCAATTAAATTTAAACAAAAATTGTTGATAAATCCCAGACAACTACCAAATGCTCAGTCACAATTGCCCAATCCAAAATATTTTAGACAACTTATGAAATTATCAGCAGCTGCGCTGATGGCGACAGTCGAAACGTCCATAGCTTGCAGTATATATGTATACTAATTGGAAATTAACGTCAAATAGAGTCTTACGCCTTATTCCTTGTTATTGCCTTTCTAATACCAAAAAAATCCCAAATTGTTAGAAAATTCTTACCTCTGCCCTGAAGGACGTCTACGCACCACTTAAGGACCTACGTACATGCAAGTTCATTTAAAATGTACCAAGAAGCTTGCCGAAAAATAAAACGAAAATAGATCAAACTAAATAAATCAAGCTAATCAAATTATTAAAAATAAATATGGATGCACTTCAGTTCCACTAATCATTAATCAAAATGCCTAATTGGATGCGGTCGGCATAATTTTTGACAGTTAGCTTTAAGTTTTTGCGGTTTATTGCTATCCAATACTCCATTCTTACAACTCTTTATAGTGTTAAAAAATATCTTTAAAGTATTTATGTGTAGTATATTTAGTAGTGGTTAGAGTATAATTATTTAGATTTAGCAACTTACTTATTTATGAGCCAACCGCGATAGAATTAGATTTTCGTAATGTATTATGAAGATGCGACCGAAATTCCTGGAATCTTCAGATTAACTGAATCTTCATTGAGCCTGAACCGTCGACCAACGTATCTTTAATTGTCTTATCTTTTTTTTTAGATTGGGCGCATTTTATAATTTGTTGTCTTTCCAATAGCAATAACATTATCGTGAGCTCACTTTGGTTACGGGTACTACTCAAATACACGCCGGGCGTGAGGATTTTCACGCCCTCACGCCGGGCGTGAGGCATGCGGTGTTGCACGATCGTGGGCGTGACTGTATGTACCGGGGGGCGTGATGTTAGATACCACGTGAGTCTTGCATGATGCTCAGCGTTAGGCCGGGCCGGGAGTGAGGTCGGGCGTGAGCCCGGCAGTGAAGCCGAGCGTGAGCCCGGGAGTGAAGCCGGGCGTGAGCCCTAGAGTGAGCCCGGGCGTGAGTCGGGCGTGAACCCGGCGTGAGGTCTGGCGTGAACCCGGCGTGAGGTCGGGCGTGAACCCGGCGTGAGTCGGGCGTGAGTCTGGGCGTGTGGTCGTACGTGAGGCCGGGCGTGAGGTCCGGCGTGAGTCGGGCGTACGGCCTTCGGCCTCGTTTTTGTTCGCAACGCGAACTTTAGGAAGATAAGATCCACAACGGGGTCTTTATCCCTTCACGCCCGACCTCACGCCCGGCTTCACGCCTGACCACACTCCCGGGCACACGCCCGGCTTCACGCCCGACTAACGCCCGGTCTCACGCCCGACTAACGTCCGGCTTCACGCCCGACCTAACACCCGGGTTCACGCCCGGTCTCACGCCCGACCTCACGCCCGGGCTCACGCCTGGTCTCACGCCCGACTCACGCCCGCCCGGCTTCACTCCCGGGCTCACGCCCGGCCTAACGCTGAGCATCATGCAAGACTCACGTCTGGCATCTAACATCACGCCCGGTTTATACAGTCACGCCCACGATCGTGCAACACCGCATGCCTCACGCCCGGCGTGAGGGCGTGAAAATGCTCACGCCCGGCGTGTATTTGAGTAGTACCCCTTTGATTACCAATGCGACTAGCTGCCCCTCGAAGCGATCTCACGTCGAACATGGGGCAAGAGAAACATAGATTTAAACTGTGTCGCGGGGTGCACATGCGCTTAGCCCTACAAGTTCCCTGTAATATTCGGGGTTAATATCCTTACAGAATCCCCGCCCCGTAAACATGCCACCAGACTAGCAAAGAAATACGAATTGGCGAATATTTACTGTATGCGTTCAAGGGTTTTTCGTCTCACTAATGCTTATCCCTTATCACATCACCATTAACTTCTATATTACTTTAGATTGGGCATTTGCAGTATTACCATATGGCATTGTTGAGTCAGCAGTACTGCAGGTACCGCTGGTATTTCGGATTGAGATATTGAATCACGTAAAATAAAGTCAAATATGAGTATTCATTTCGAAAGGTCATAGTGTGACTCTAGGTAGAGGTGTCGTGTGCGAAGTGCGAACACATTCTGTGTTCACAATATTTTCGGCATTTTCGATCGCATAATAAGAAATTTTATTTATGACTGCATGCGATAAGAAAACTATTTTATAGCGAAGCGATTGCAGCGACACTCGCTGCGTGTCAAGTATGTCGCGAGTGAACACAGACTCAATGCTCGTTAAAAGACACGCTCCTCTGTGCCACTTTTATATAAATTTTATGTATTTAGGTAAAATGAAACTCTTGAGTTTGAATTTATTGTGAATATTACAGTTTTAATTGCGAAAATAGTTTCATTCTAACCATAAGGAACCTGACAACCTCCTAAACACAACAATTTTGTATCGAACACCATAGTACCTGATTTCTTAATGGACACTAGAAAACTAAGGGTAAACTCATAAACAACCGCAGGTTTCGATAAAAATGGAAAACATTCATGTACGTATTCATCATCTCCAGTTATAAATAAGTTATTTAATTTTTTGACTTGTTAAAGAAACAATATTTTTGGGGGATTTTTTTTTCGAGTTATTGGAAGTTCATATGACGATTTCAGCAATTCTGTTCCGAAGTTCATTTGAAAGTATTCATACGAAGCTTATCGAAAGGCAAACATAAATAGAAGAAACAAGCAAGTTCCGATGACGAGTCCAACGATGATAGAGTCCTTCTTTTTCTTGAGGTTAATCTTTTGAATCAGATTATTGATAGCTGGGAATCTGGTTGTGATGTCATTAATTCTGGACTGGATCTTCTTGAATGCCTCTCTTTGCTTCACTAGACTCTCCTTGGTATCAATAGCGATCACGATTTGCTCATCAATCAGGCGTTCCGAGCTAAAAAATTATGCGAAATTAAATATTTGCCTAAATGCAAATGCGTTCTTTCCGGGTTCGTGTACAAAAACATTAAGTGTGCAGCTCATGACTTACGTTTTCAAATGATCATGTTCCTTCATGTAAATATCCAGTCTTCGATTCAAAGCAGTTTTGCTCGAACTGAGATATACGGGAAAAATAGAGCTAATATTAATACAGCTATTATTTTCAAATCTTCTTTTTCAAGCATTTAAGCCTTGTAATAACATAACAGTGCCACTGAGCACATATACAGTTTAGTTAAAAGCGAAAAATACGACTCACTCAATCTCTTTTTTGACTCCATGCAAAAGCTCCTCGCGTTCACGTCGACTCCGCAGATTCGTCTGTGTTTTTTTAAACTCCTGAGAATAGTCTTGAAGAATGTCTCGATGCCTCTGAATTGTGTGAATAGCAGCCGGAGTACCCAATGCTGGATTCGCCGTAGCAATTTCCGTCATGTCATCGTTAACTTTTGCAAGCTTCTTAAGCAGTCCATCAAGTTCCTCAGATAAAGTTTCATACAATCGATCTCCGCCTGATGGAGCAGTCGCAATCAATGGGGCTGTATCGCTGTCACTTTCACTACTTTATAGAAGTTATGAACAATTAAAAACTGTTTATGATGAAATGTGAAACTTTTTTACAGGCATAACAGAGAATGGAACAAATATTGCAACCGTTTTACTTACGTTTCACTTATGATTGAAAATGTTGTAGCTGCACCAACCTTACTGTACGATACCAACTTGGTGTCAATTTCATTCTCCAGGTATCGAGCTTCTTTTCGCAAATCTGAGGTCAAAATCAGGAATATAGCCGATTTACGAAGAGGAATTGTGGAACTATACTTTTAACCTGATGCACCGCGGCAAACAGAACAGATGCATGCACTATTCACTAATTTCAAGTGTTAATTAACAAGTTTTGAAAAACAACCAAATGCCAGCCAATAGTCGATGCACTAAGCAGTTCATATCACACAGAATTACAGAATCATGGTATCACCTAACGGGATTAGGGCATTACAGCTTTCTTACTACTAGTACAAGGAATAATAATTGTGTGAAGATAGTTAACTCACCTTCCCAATTTGCCTTAGGCTCCATATAGCTTTTTTCCGGTTCACGGGTTTGTATTTAGGATTGAAATTATAAAGGATCCAGGGTGACAGGGGGTTCAGGTAATTCGAATTTCAAACTTCAGTCAGAAATTAGAGATTATTCATATCCGTGCGGTAAGACTCAACTTCAAATTCCACGGGAGCAGGAACCTAATCTGTGTAATAACCCAACAGCGCAAAAGTTAAAATAATATTTTGTAAATACGGGTTGACTTGTCAGAGAATGATCCTATGCTACATAAGATCCAAGATCCAAGAGTTTATATTTTAGTCATACCTACCAACACAGGCTAACGCTAGCTTTCACCCAATTCCAAAGTCAGACGATTATTCGCACTCGTGACTCAAATCCAAATCACCGGAAAGTTGGCAATGACAATACCAATGTGGCCAGTGGCAAGAATCTGTGTATATTCAATAAATTCAAATTCAAAACACAAATTTAATGTGAACAGCTATACAACTAGGCTAAAGAGGAAGAGCACAGCTGATTGAGGGGATAGGTCACGCATATACAATATATCAATGATTCAGATTGAGACTAGATTCGGAATTTTCCAGTCAGCTGGGAATGAAGATAAATTCTATCATGTCTGTCACCTCCACCTACCTGTTACTCGTTACTTCCGTCTTGTACTAGGTTAAGGTCAGTGCGAATTTCAGCGGACTGATCGGTTAGATTGTCTTATCTTTAGTGGTCAGTCTCCTGCCTTACAGTTACAGGCCAGACACCGTCACCAGTTGCCAGTGTACGAAGAATTACGATGCTGATTTTTCTCCTGGCCTCCTCGTCAATGCAATGTCCACGACAAGTTAACATGCGAAGCAGCGTAAGAACCCTACACCTCATCTGCTCAGACAATAGGCATATCGACGACGCACAGCCTCCGACATTCTACCCTACTATGCACATTACTACAGAAGAGGATTCCTGTTTTATACACTGAAAACAATGTGGCAAGTGAGTTTCAAATAGATATCAGTTGAGTCATTATTTGTTACTAGAAAGAAAGACGTCACATCGGTTGGGGTTGATCAGTCAAGGAAATGAGGCCGATGATTTCTTCGCAGGCATCGGATTCGGCCTCAGATTGAGCGTCGTAATGTCGTAAATAAGCGTCATTTCGATTTCGACTATCACTATCATCGTCTTAACTTAAGAAGATGCGTCTTCATCCCACAATACTATAATCTACACTCAAATTTACTTAGTATTTTGATCTCGAAATGCTTCATCCTAGTCAGTGTTTTTAATTTTATAGCCTTATTTTTCGATTCCGCGTTAATTCAGCATCGTCATTGAGCTACGAGCTACGTCAGTTAAGCACAAGCGCTATAACGGTTCGTGCTTTTATTAGTTTTTTTTCATAGCCTAACCTAACATAAAATGTCATCAGGGAACGTAAACTAACCAAATCTAACAAAATATTTCTCTAACTACCTTTCTGAACTTAGTCGAGCAACGGTGCTAAAAATGTTTTGTTTCACAGTGCAGTTATGTTAAATTCATCCTATTCTTCTCGGAAATGAGCGTCAAATAAATCCAGTATGTAGTTATTTATATGCATGTACTGTGAAAGACATACATAGTTAGAAATAATACCCCTTTTTCAACAACGCAACGCAACAGAAATGATTCAGAGTAAAATATAAGCTGCAGTTTGTCAAGACAGCAAATTATAAGCCCCGAGTTAAAAAAAAATTTTACCCGAGTAAATCCTTAAACTATCCGACAACGATTTCTATTTTTCTAGCTTTTTCAAAGTTTCAAATCATGCATTAGTTTTGACTAGAATTTAGCTTCAGTTTACTGTAATCCATTTATTTAAGTTTAACGGAAGTGCTTTCTGATTTTAAATAAGCTCGGGTATTTTGAGCTTTTACTCGGGTAGTTTACATCACATTCGTTTGTCAATTGGATTATTGTACCCTGGAAGTTTTGTTCATGTGAACATTCTGTGTAAATAAGCTTAACTTTTGAAGCTTTGTTTTAATCGTATCGCACACAAGGCAGATAAGATGATAGGTTGAAGATTTGATTAGCGAAGCGAGAAGCGAAGAATGATTTGATATAATAATGTTTTAATTAATTCGCACAGCAAAGAGCAACTGTCATTTGTCATTCCTCTCGTGTAGGTCCGAGTTCTAGTCTAGGCACGTGTTTTTGCTGAGGGCCAATGATGTTGGCTGCTCTTCCCTCCCTCCACAAAAAGCAGGAAGGAAAAAAGGCTCGGCTCGATTTGGAGAATCGGAGAATCATCCCTTCGGAATATAGCGTCAACCCTCCCTCGTCCGTTAGTTGACGTTGACACTCCTCTGAAGGCACGCCTTGGCGGCAGAAACTCAAGTCATTACCCATCCGCAAGCACGGAATTTATGGCAACAAACGGTAGCCAGAAAATCCGTAGGTCAACTCAACTCGTCTAGCTCCTGTCACCTGTGTCCTGAAGAATAAATCCGTTTTGTTACTTGTGAATTAGAAGCCAATTTCCAGTGACACCATTAAATTATCGTAAGTTGTCCATACTAAGAACATAAATAAAGCTGATTTAGTCTAATTCAAGAAACAGTAATTTATTATGCGCTACTCACTATTATTTGTTATTGTGCTACATATTATACATATGTGCTATTATATTGTGCGTCTTTGGTTTATTTATTTACAGTTTACAGATATTTTTATTTGTATTTGTCCATATATTGCGCTTTCAGCTTTAATGTATCTAGTTTTGAGCTGTATTTATACAGTTGACAGTTAGCGGAAATTATGGTCGGTGAAGTTATTTGATCTAACACTAAATTAAAGTGTAATATTATACAATACAACTTAACTGCCCAGCGGCGCAACCCTACCCTAAACGCCATGATGCTGGACAGTTATGATCACATTTATTCTTGTCTTTAAGGAATGTAAAAGCATAACTTACCTAATCATAGCTGTTTGATGTCAGACATACGATATCTGGCTTCAAACTATGGGTCGTGGTCGTGGTTCGTAATGGTGATCTCGCCAACTTTTACACATTACACACAAAATAATAGTTGCTCGTTGTACTTTTCAATTTACAACAGCATCTGACATCAAACGAAGCCGAGAATGAGGCCTGATACCCGAAGCTTTTCATTTACGTGGCTGCGAGGTCAGCAGCATACGGAAGAATTGAATTTAGGACGACCAAATACTCGAAGCCAGACTGTGGGAAGGGGACCAACTAATGAGCTAACTGGAGCCTCGATAGTATCAAACTCGGAAGTTGCCGAAAATGATTTACAGTCTCAGCCTGGAACTAGTACTGGAGGACTGAGTCTGAGGAGATTCGGAAGTTCGTTTCTTCGTAATGTGACGAACACAAGAAAGTACGCTTCAATTGGGGAGGGAGAAGACGAAGAAGAAGCTGAAGCAGAGCCTGTTGAAGACATGGAAGTTGACAGCACTTCAGTGAAGAACGAACAAAACGTGAGTGGATCCACATCAAAATCTACACTGTCACTCGGTAAAAGACTGAATAAAACTGTTCAGGACGTTAAAAATACTCTGGGAAGTATTTCGCAAGTAAGTCAGATGAATTAAAACAAAAATGAGTCAAATACTTGCTTGTCAATCTAAAACTGACTGTATATCAATTATAATTTTTTTTTTATCGAATTAGCGGTTTCGCAAATCAACTCGTCGCCATTATCGCATGACGACTCCTGGGTCTGCTCAAGTAAGCCCAACCCGTCGTATTTTGGGAAGAACCCCAACAAAGCTCTACAGTCCGTTTGGATTTGACTCACCGCTTCAAAAGACTCCGAAAAGGTAAGGGGGTGTCTACAGGGTGTTTGCAAATTGAAATGATTATTACTATATTATTATTATTGATGAATATTTTATTTCCCTGCTTTTCAGACTCGGAATGAATCGACCTTCGCCTCGTGTAAGTCATACTTTTATTCACGCGTTAGTTTTTCTAAGTAAATAGTTAAACATTATTAGTTTTTAGCATGAAATTCGTTTACTCACTCCTCTCACTTTATGTTCTAGAGGGGTCTTCTGACACCCGGACGCACTTGCAGTCCGAACTTCAGGAAAGATGTGAAGGACATTCGTCGAGGACTTCAAGAATTTCACAAGATTTCAAGGGATATAACTCGTCGCAGTGTCCGCTTCTAAAGAAAGTGTAAGCTTGCAAGATCCAAACATCGACAACAAAGGATTCATGCATACCTCATTTTTCAAGAGCCTTGATTTCAGTGTCAGAAACACTGAAAGTTCTATTTTTTAATCCAGTATGTATACGTACGTACATTGATCATCCCCCAGTACTATTGTCTGCTTGAGATGAACAAGCTTTGGCTTTGCCTAACCAAAAGACTTAGAAACTTTGCAGCTATGTATCTTCTTGTCTTGCTATTTAAACTCAACGACTTTTAACCTAACTAAAACTTGCTATTGGACAAGAATCTCATATTCTATATATAAATAATATAACCACGTACTAATATTTTTTACTATGATTTTAGTGCTTGATTACAAAAGTAGATAACGGACTTCAATCCGTTGTATTACAACACAACACAAATATATTATTCAGGTACTAATAAATACTTCAATAGATCATAAAGCTTCGCTCTCGCTCTTCGCTGAAACAAATACTTAAATATTCACAACTAGCAGCTAGTAACGCGTTAGTCTCTTCTCTCTCTCTCTCTGTGCTTGAATCGCATTAGATAGTACTCAATAAAAAGCCGGAATAACTGTGTACACTACACAGTAAACACAATAAGCTATAGTCCAAGCCTTTAGTTTTCTGCATTAATTTAGAATGCGGTTACTATTATATTTAGGTTGTAGTGCTAGCCCGCTATGAAATAACAAGATCATGTGTAATTGTAAACGGATGTTATTTATACCAGCCTTAGCTCTCTATTGAAATTATTCTCCAATCCGAATAAAGATACATGATGCGACGTAATGATTCTGAAGCCTATTAATAAGTTTGCGTGGAGTATTTTTTGAAAAACGAGGTATATCCTGATTAGATTAGATTTTTTTAAGCTAGATATGGTTGGATTTGAGGTTTACTACTGCGCACAGCTTATCTCTGTTTCTTGGGCTGAAAGACTTTGCGAACTGTGTCATAAGCTCGACGATAAAATCTTTCTTCCCGCTTGCTGGACTTATCATCTTCGTCTCCCATGATCTTGTAGTACTGGCTAAACTTCGGTGACTTGAACAGGTCCTTGTCGTGTACAGCACCAACAGAGGCATAGCCATTCTTAATACACCAAGCGCCGAAATTTTTACGGTAGAACAGATATCCCTGAATAACCAGAATTTTTACTTATATTAGGAATTGATAATTACTTATGGATGTTTAATTTTCTTAGTGTTTTTAGTAGTTAATTCAATGCGGTGTACCTTGGTATTAATCAAACAAATGGCAGAATTTTGAGTCTCATCATGGCGGAGTAGAGTGAACTGGATAATTTGATTTTTAAGCTCACGATCAATCTCTTCCAAATACTTTGAACGGATGTTCAAGCCCGGAAGTTCAACACGTATCAGCTCATCTGGAGCATCCTCAATCTTCTCGTAGGGTCGACGAAATCCACGACGTAAGGTCATCATTATTGGATTATGTTGAACGAGAAAAATTGGGGCTTCTTGAACTTCTCCGGCGCCCATTCGCATTGCGAGATTGACTTTTTGAACATGGCCGTATAAATTAACGTTTTTCTCGTAAAATTCTTTCGGAATCGTCTTCGCATCTGTGAAACGGGTGGCCTGTTAAGTGACATTTGAGCAATTAGAATTAGCTTTCGATAGGATGAAACAATCATTTTTTAAGTTCTGTTCTGGCGAAGTTAGACAATGTCAGAAAAGGTATATGAAATAGCGCAATGAACACCCAGCTGATAGGCAACTAGGTTTAACTTAATGCAAGAACCAGCTTCAAAGTCCACAAGTTTTTCATATTTATTATTCAGTGGTGGATAAAGCCGGATATAACTGTAGTAATTTCTTTTCTTATCTTTCCAACAAAAAGCGTCTCCCGTATTTATGTGTCAGTTCGTCACACAGTTTTTAGTCGAGGCCGTTGAGCACAGTGAGTGGCGAGGAGCTTAAGACATAGTCCACTTGTAATTGATATAATTGGTTTAAGTATGGCGTACTTACCAACCGAATACTTCGCACGGCCACAACGAGTCCCGTAACACCGAGTCCATACACAACCCACTTAAAGGAAAAGCAAAACCAAGAAGTGTCAATAATTTGTTTTAAAAAATATGACATCTTCTTCAAATCAGCGTTTCAGATTAATCATTGATAGTATAAAAAAGCAGAAGAAGAAAGGTTTGTAGCATGTGAGCGCATCCATTCTCGTTTTCATTATTCGGTAACAAACGGATTTTATGACAAGACGCCAAGCTTACTTTGGAAATAAGTTCGCGCGTCCTGTAATGATTAAACACTTGTCGCAATTTAACAGAACTAAATTAATTTTATACAAAACAGATCAGCGTAATTTTTCAAATGAGTTTTTTCTTTCTGTTCAATAAATTCCGAAAAATTGTAACAGTAACAGGTTTACCGCTGTTTACTCAAACTTCAGCTTACCTGTATGTAACGCCCGTTTCTATCAAGCCATTTGGTCATAGAAAATGACGAGCTTTGGTTTTGCGGATTATCATGTGATTCCGGAAACGCCAGGTTCACGCTCAAAGGATTAGAGTTAGCCATTGGATTCAGAAAGCCTTGGTTCTCCGTTAATTTTTTCGTTGACGAAAATGGCTTGCAAAAGAACCAAAAATTCGAGTTTAAACAGTAGTCGTCGTGTCCTAAACCTACAGAAAATCACAAATAAACATGATAAGCATAAGTACAAGGCATTTGAATCAGTTCATGTTACTGCTAATTTGTGCTATACTCGTGGATAATCTTGTATATCGAGATTGATAATATTGATTATTGATGCAGTTCAACTAACTGGCATCTGGCTGTATATTTAAACCTCTCAGTAATACAAGCATAGTCCGTCTGTCTGCATCTTAAAGAAGTCTGTGAACGGATGAATCTAAATGTGCAACGTTCGTACACGGGATTAAAACTCTACGGCATGCATAAAATTGCAAACGATAAGCCAAAAAAATTGTAGACAATTATTCAATAGAATAGGTACGCTGGAATTTTCGTAGCGAGTTCCGAAAACCTTGAAGTTTAAAAAACAACGTATCGAATTGCCCTATAACTAAAGATAAGTAAGTACCTATTCAGTTTGTCCATGTAGACGGATTAGGTTTAAAGATAGTGATGCGATACGCCAATGACACTGCACCAACGCAGAAAAAGCTTTGTCTCGTCTTCATTTTTGTCCTCAAAATAATGGCATCGCATATCGCATCACCATCCCCATGTATGTATTTTGCACTGATTACCTTGCACATAATCTGGCCATAATTTCTCAAATTCTATTCTATTCTGAAGATGAGATGTCAAATCTGATTATGTAATTGAAATCGTCTACGTAGTCTAGCCTTAAACAAATAAGATAGCTCCAAATACAGATTTGAAAAGTATCCATGCATTTTCATAATGAGACGGAACAGAAGTCCAAAAAAAAATCTGTCACCCAAACTCCGGCAATTAATCACTTTTGTTCTTAACACGTTTAGCGTAAATTAAGGTCCGATGAGAACGGAATAAGCGGATGAAGTTATTATGAAAGGAAACAAGCATACCTACGTAATACGTGCAGTGTGTCAACACGAATTGACCGTAACCACTGAATGACCTCCGTCCATCGTCAAGCTGATTTATGAGTCATTGTCATTTAAGGGGCTGTAGACATGACATGATCAGTCTAAGCACAGGATTCCGTTTTTATCTGACTGACGCCAAAAAAGTCCAAATACTTAACATTTCTGGGAATACACCCAACCGCAACAATGGGCCTAGGATTTGGAAGCAGGGTGGAATATTTTGT
>VNWX01002055.1:0-13152 GCA_009869905.1 Ceratophysella communis | reverse complement strand
TAAATCACGAGAACTCGAAATACATAAAATATCAAAACACAAATTCATTCTATGTATTGTAAGCCCCAGGGATACCAGAAAATGTTACGCATCGCACTGCTTCGTCAGTAACTTTCTTCCGTTCTCCATGTAATATACTGCGTGATGCAGATGACTAAGGCATAATATTCATTGCTAAAATAAACTGAAAATACGTGTCAATTATCTCTTTCACGATGAAGAGGTGTTTCAGTGTAACAACGGCTACAGCTACATGGACATGCACATTTGCTGACGGGCCACGCAGATTTATAAATATTTCTGCTTAAGACTTCCTATCTATTGTTTGTTCGACTTTATTAATATTAACTGCGAACTTGTTAGCGGATACCATGTCGTGCATCACTCTGGCGTACTTGGGAAGGACATGTATATTATAGTAAAATTATAGTACGGAATAGTGCCGAACTTGTTTGGGCCATAAAAAAATGTTTAAAACTTTACAGTAGATTCATTTAATTTATAATTTAACTACAAATATTCTGGTAAGAATGTTTCACCCTGATACACAACTCCCTGCCCGCATTTCATAACATTTCTTATGTTGAACCTTTTGAAACGATTTCTATCTGCGTCACTCACTAGTTTCGATGTTGCTTGACAGCCTCCTCGACTATTACATATTCGTGCAGACACGCAACCCGAACTCACGTAATAAAAATCAAAACTCCAAAGGAAACTGTTAGCGCTGACCAAAAGAGAAGTTTGGAAGGGAGAAAAGAAAGTCCAATATCAACCTCTGCACTTTCACAAAAGCTCGGTAATTTAACCTCATTCTCTTATTCTGCTCGTTGTTCAGACTTTTCCCTGCAATGGCCATTAGAAAACAGAGACTTATCCTAGAATCAGTAATTTCCATAGCATCGATTTCCCGACAACCCGTGCACAGTGCGGACTGGAGACAGTCAGACGAAAGAAAGGACAGAAACAGCCACGCTTTCACTTTCTAGATTTGCAGGACTTGCACACAATGGACAGGTTGGCAAACCTGAAGCCGTCGCTCAATTTTGATTAGCATTAGCATGACAACGACAACTAAAGCCAACTGTTGTTGAAGGAATACACAAACGTGAAGCCGGAGTTCGCGAAAGTTCATATTTCAGCGTGGAGAAAGTCAGTACCTAGTTTTGGTGTGTGTAGACCAAGTCGACTATCTTCGAATTTTTGTATATAAACCTATTGTTTAAAAAAAATCCTGGCTCATTGGAGGAGCGAAATTACCCGGATTAGCTCCTAAGCTCGGAACTCGAAATGGAGCAAAATAAAGAATTGAAAAGTAACTCAGTTCTTTCGGAACTGAATCATCTAGTCTACGAAGTAAGTTTAGTAAAGCTTAATTAGAACATTTATAGCAGTGAAACGCCGTGATATAACCGCCTGTCCGAATATTCATATGTTATAGTACTTGGAGCTTAATGGCATGGAGAAAACGCTTGAAGCTTTCACTTCTGAATGCCAGTCCAAGTCTTTTCCTTCTCCTGAGCCTGAGAGCGATTTAGATTGTGGGTCAAAGGCTGTCTTCTCCCGCCGAGACGCGAATAATCTCCTCGACAGCTTCAGTAATGGAGACTTGGAGGGATTTCTGGAGGTAAAGTATACATTTTAATGCAGAAAGCCAGTCGTTGCAAGATTCCATGAATTTAGCGACTGCTCTAAAATGCAGATGTGGCGACACTTCTTGTCTCACATTCAACTTCACGGAGAAGATCTCAAGAAGCTGGAAGTGTACATCAGAGTGCATTTTGCAATTTACCCCAAAGTCTATGGAGAGTCGGAGGCTGCACAAGAGAAAGCAATGAACGCGTTGAAAGAGTTTTTTGATGGAGAGTCGGACAAGTTAGCCTCAGACAAGAGCATCCTTCCACTCCTGGCTCTACCTTTCGTCACTGATCCGCTTACACATCCTACTTTCTATGAGCTCTTTGAGGTGATCATTTGTTTACTAATCAACCGCGTAAGGTGTAAATGTAAATATTTACTGACAGATTTGAACTTCCAACAGCCCGCCTGGTCACAGAGACTCAAGCTCCAGTTGGAAACAACTCTGGCTAAGTACTTTGAGCTGGTACAAGAAAACATTGCAGATCACTCCATGCTGGCAAAAATTGTTTTAACAATGAAAGTTGGAGAGGACGGAAAACCCAAGTCGGCTGTATCCGAATTAGTGGCAAAGTATCACCAAGAGCGATTCCTTCAGCTCATGACCACTTACCGAAAAGTACGGCGGCTACTACGAGGAACGAGAGAAAGCTACGGAAAACTTCTGAGTATGGCGACTAATTTACTGCGAATTGCCTTAGATCAGAAATAGGCATATTCAATTCGAAATTTTTAATTGCAGAAGTAGCAAACGAGCTTATTTCTGGACTTGAGGCTGCGGTTTCTGGAGACAGAACTGCTTTGGAACCCACTCTAGAGCTCTGTTTTGGCATTTTCCCTGAGCTTTTCACTCCGGATGCAGTTTTAAATGTATGAATAGTTAAGAAGGCCCACAATTTGGAATCAATACACCTAAATAATTCTATGGTTTCTGGCAGGCGAAACCTGACAAGGAATACTTCAAAAAGTTGGCCGGAGCTGCTATTTTCGACAGCGTCCTCGATTCGGATGTTAGCCTCTTTTTCATCGGAATATCGGATCTCAGCCCTGAGTCACTTAACTATGCAAAGATTAAGACGCAGCTTACTGAAGGAGGAAACCCTTCCGAAAAACTCTGCTTATTGCAAGCGATTCGATGGGTAAGAGGTTTCACCCTGACCTGCCCTGTTGATTCGCAGAACAATCCAAATATCACCAATCGCAGGCAGTAATTTAACGTTATTTTTAGCTCTTGACTCGAAGCACTGCAACATGTCGGGAGTATGCTATGCAGTCCTTCATGCAGAGTGATTTGCTGGGAATCACTTCGGCTTCAAGCGAAATTCGGGACAAGCTTTTTGCTTGTATGCTGTCACCGGCACCAACATACTTGAAAGAGGTAGGCGGTGAAATATTAAATTTACATCTATCAAACAAATCGCGCTGTTGAAAACATACAGTAAATTTCAACCCGTTGCAGTGTTTTGTTCGCCTTCTCAATTCGATTGCCTCCATGAAAACTGGGCGAACATATCTTTCTTCGAATACGTATTGCTTGGAAATCTTAGTCAAGTCTCTGGGCAGTTTTAACAAATTACAAAATGAATCTTATATTTGTCAAATGGTTATAGCTACACTTCAAAAACTGAGCTTACGGTAAAATATATGCTTATCTATATGTATTCTCAACCATTAGTAGGGTAAACTAACTTCTGATTGCGTATTTAGGAAAAAGATTCGACTGGCCATGATCGAATTAAATGTGATTCCATGCCTGGTTGCTTACCTGAAGTCAGAAGTTGTGAAACGGGGTATGATTGAAACTTCGCAAAAGGGAGAAGCATCTTACAACCCGTATCTCATGGAATACGGCTGGGCATTACTCATGAATCTTTGTCTACACGAGGAATCCAGAGGCACGACCGTGTCAATTGCACCGGACATTCTTACTTGCGTTGTTCAAATGCTGCACACAAGACCACCGCGAGACGTATGCAGCAACGTAACATTTAATACTGAATTACTAAACATTGGTACCCTAACTCCGTGTAACTAAGTGTTGTCTACATAATTTTTCAAAGGTATCCCCGTACGTTGTAAGCACCTTGTACAGTTTACTCCGGAGCCCGGATATATTCGACATGGCTGGACGAATAAGACTTCTCGAGACTTTGGAAGAAATTCTTGCTAGGGTAAACAGTAAAGATAGATTTAATCGCCCCAAAATTCATGGGAAAAGTGAATAATTCTGGTAATTTATATATTCTCAGGAGCCTCCGGAATCGCAGCGCACACATCCACTCGTCCAGTTGATTGATATTTTGAGAGTGAATGGATTTGAAAAACTTACCGCTTCGGCGGAAATCAACTACGACGACGACGATGATGTTAGTTCATACAGAGTTTTAGCCTTATAGCTAGCAATTCGCAGGAAAATATACATACGTGTACGTATCTAACAATTCGTTTCAGAGTGATCCTGATGAGTTCGAGCCTGAACTGGAAGTCCCTGAAGGCTGGGTTGGGTCGCTCGAGTTGTGTGATCACACCGGAGACGACTTGCTTATCCGCAATTACCTTGTTCCCAGGACTGATGTGGTCCTTCCCAATATTCCTCCTCCTGAGTAATTTCCTCACCTTGCTTTAAATTACCCAGCGCAATTGCACAGCATCCATATCCTAATCCTTGAATTGCACCTTAGAGTTCAGCAAGCAACTATGCATATGCGACCGACCACTCCATCAAAATCAAGTCACAGTTCAAGAGCTGCTAAAAATATTGACAATGAACCAGACGCTTCTCGTGCGAATACCAAACCCAAGCGATCATCTCGCAAAATTCGCGAACCTAGCACTGCTGAAGAGAAAACTGCTGAAACTAGGACCAAAAAGTTGGAGACCGGAAACGGAGTTCTGAAGAAGACCAGACAACAAGCAAATAATGCTTCCTCGCTGAGTTCTTCACATATTCCAAATCCGAACGGCACTACTGTCACGATACCACCACGGAATGACCCTGCTTCAAGCTACTATATCCAGAATGTCTTGAATCAAAAACCAGGTGGTCCAGCCCCAGGTGCCGAAGCACTTCGGCGAAAACTCAAAACAAAGTACCAACGCGCTGCTGCCCCGACTATGAGTCACTTCGAGTCAAAGCAGAATAAGAAAATCCTCGCAGAAACCTGCTTGATTAACATGATTAATGGGAAGTATGCTGAGTTCGACTCGGGAATGTACGATGACGATATTTTCGCAAGCGTAACACCTCCGAACCAGTCATCGTTGAAACAAAAGGACCAAAAATCCACACCGAAGAACAATGCACTTCCACCATCTGATCAGAAAATTAAAGGGTCCGCATCTGGAGATCCTACCGATTAAATCTACCGTTTTGGAGTTTGCTATTTGCTACGCGTGAAACACACAATCAAAATTGTAAGTAATACTCGAGATAATACTATTCGAACATTAGAACTAAATTAAGATCCATTTGTTTTATTCACTAAAAACTAATAAAATTAGTAATATTCAAGACCAGCGGGGTAAAATGCTTATGAGTATTCTAAGAGTTTCTTTGCAAGACAGCGTTATTCGTTAATTTTATTTGTTTTATAAACTGGACTGTATCGCTCACCCATTTGAGCTCTCGGACTTAGCCGTTTCTCCTCAATACCTGAGTCGTGCGCTGTTTAGTTCTATCTAGCAGTAGAGCTGAATGCCACATGTCCTATCGACTTGTACTATTATTGGCTACACTCGTCCGCATTGATAAATGACGCATGATAAATGGTTAGATCGTAGCTAACGGGGGCTGAACGACTAAGTCCCGAGTTTTTACAGCAAACTCATAGGGCAGGTTTTGACCTTTGACACTTAGGGCATGCCCCCGTTAGCTACGATCTAACCTGATAAATTCATATCACGTTTCTCAGTTGTCTATTAGGCTTATTAGGTAATTTGAATTGAAAGTTGTTGGTTAGAATTTTGCATTTGACAAAGTTGAATGTTTTACCGTCAGACTTATTAATTATTTATTCGTTATTAATTATTAATTAAAATCATAGTATTAGAATGTATTAATTATTAATTCAATGTGATATGAATTTATCATGCCGCATTAATCAATGCGGACGAGTATAGCCAATAGTACAAGTCGATAGGACATGTGGCATTCAGCTCTTCTGCCAGATAGAACTTCACAGCGCACAAGTCCATAGTCCATGCTCAGGTATTGAGGAGAAACGGCTAAGTCAGAGAGCTCAAATGGGTGAGCGATACAGTCTAGTTTTTATAATGGTATTTAAAAAATATTTGTTCTATATCCATTTGAACACATAATCACAATTATATGTTAGTAGTTAGCATCTTCATATCATATGCTTATTACAGCTCTCGTCAATAACATTGCTCGAGTACCTACGGTCGTTGATATTTGAATTTAGCAAGCAGTCTTAAAGAAAATAGGCATTTCACATCAAAATAAATATCCATACCAACAGGTACTAATATTATCTATTTACATACATGTATTAAATATGTTTCGGTATAGATCTGAAAACGTAGAGTAAAATATATGTGAAGACAATTCTAAATCTACACTAATCAGCGTTATATCTGTTTTAGAACAGTCTCAATAGACAGCTACGCTAAATAAAATTCTCCACAATGAATTTAAAGTGATGTTTCAATTTTAAAGCAAGAACTGAGTACAAGTAAAGCTATAGTCCCATAACTTTTATGTAGCTTTCGTATGTAGAACTTCCGAAGGATATATACGAATATAGACTATTTATATGTAACAGCATGACTTAGATTTGACAGTCTAACGTAATGAACACGTCTTAATTCTATTTACGACACTTTTTTTTGCATATTTGTTATATTTCTGAACTATTGAGAATCAATCTCTTTTTCTTCAATGGAAAGTCTTGATGAAATTCCATTGGTTTTATAGGCAGTAAAATCACTGTCGCCAGACTGATTCACTGCAGTTTCGTTGATAGCATTTATTGTTCCTGTGTAGTCGCCTACAACTGGCCGCTTACTGTCTCTTATGCAGTTAAGGATAAACGATGGGGTGAAACTCTCGGCAATCCACTTTGCTCTTAAAATACGAGAACATTTTGTAAATATTAAATCAACCATGATTTGGGAAAGGCTACCCGAATGCTAATGCAGATTTACAGCCAGTATGAGTTGAGTATGAAAGCCGTTGTGAAAGCATAACGAAAGCGGAATCAAAGAAATAAAAAACAAGACCACCCAAATTAATCCAATCAAGAAAAAAACCATAACCAAAAATTCGGACAAAAACGCGACCAAGTGCAATGTGAAAGCCCCATTGGAGAAACCACTGAGGAAACAAAAAATACTGAATGCTAAAACAAGATATATACACCGGTGTTACGACTACAACAATCACGGACAGGAAAATAATACCACCGGAAACCGTAACAGAATCAAAACTACGCAACACCACTATGACATCATGCTAAGCAAGCATAATATAAATGAGATTCAACCTGTCATCGGACACGGACAGCATCTCCTTTATGGCGCGACTAATGTATGCATCCCAAGGTGCAATTTTTCGATAAGTCTCTAAAATGGCTTCCAGGTTGGCGTTGGGAAGAGAATTTTCTTTCCAATGCTGGATTACAATCGCCACGAATCGATATGCCTTCAATTTCAAAATCCAAACCTTAAATACTTTGCATTCCTTAAAGATTGTGAATAATGAGCATCGAAAAATCCGTGAATGAAAATGTGAAAATCTTACCTGTTCAAAACAGTTACCACCAGCTTTCTTTTTGTCAACATAATCTTCAATTGCAGCTGCATTGTTCTGATTCTTGGCGTCCGCTAGTCGATGTTGCAGTGCAGCCTCGTGGTCATTCACAAGGGTTTCAACCAACGCAGCGGCTTCGTTATTCCCATATTTCAGACACTGACGTAAAACATGCACATAATTTTCAGGAATTCAGAATTACCTAACTCAATTTAATGATTTTTACAAGAATATAATAATATTCAATAATCCTTACCAGGGATACAACATGTCGAGGTCTATAGTTGCGCTGAAATACTGTCAACGCCCATTCCAAAAGATTTTGATTCACAGTGTCTGATGGTGGAGAAAGGTCAGCTCGGCCCACTACCCCATTTTCAATTTCAACGATTGAAGAACGACGAGGCATTCCGGCAATTTCTCTGGGCCTAAAGTAAATGTTGGCAGGCTGCCGGACTTTAACAACGCGTTTCTTAGTTTTGAATGTCATTACAGACTGATCTTGTTCAGTTTCCATTTTTCCAAGCTAATTATAATTAACAAATAACAGCTTTACACTTTGAGCAAATAAATCTGTAATTTGGGAATGAGACGTCGTAAGCAAAATTACCTGGCCATTTGAGTTGAATCCACATCCATATACTTTTCCAGACTCTTTTTCAACGAGCCAGGAACAATCTCCGGCACATACAACGTCCGAAGCAACAATTACTTTATCATCTGTGTCAACCAGCTCCAGTGATTTGCTGTCATCATCTGGCCGTATTAATTGGCCGCTCTTGCCCATACCCCACGTGTAAATGAGTCCCAATGTCGTCAACACCGCCATATGGGTGGTACCAACATTTAGCTGTCCAGCAAATGCATAAACATGTTCGGCTGCATTAGACATTGAGTTCCTTGAGCTAATGCAGATTTACAGCCAGTATGAGTTGAGTATGAAAGCCGTTGTGAAAGCATAACGAAAGCGGAATCAAAGAAATAAAAAACAAGACCACCCAAATTAATCCAATCAAGAAAAAAACCATACGTGTAAATGAGTCCCAATGTCGTCAACACCGCCATATGGGTGGTACCAACATTTAGCTGTCCAGCAAATGCATAAACATGTTCGGCTGCATTAGACATTGAGTTCCTTGAGCTAAAAATTATACAATGGCTACCTTTGAAATATCTCCTGCTAAATGTGTACTCTCGATTAATACAGGTGCGTAGTAATCCTTCTCTTCAGGTTCAGCAGGTGGTGCATTTCGGGAATCACCACGCCGTCTTGGACCAGATATCATGCTTCTCAGCGAAGCTGGGTTCAGGCCGGCATAGAAAATTCTTCCTTTCATCGTTATAAACGTCTGGAATTANTGCTTCTCAGCGAAGCTGGGTTCAGGCCGGCATAGAAAATTCTTCCTTTCATCGTTATAAACGTCTGGAATTAAAAATAATTATAATATTTATAAATACTGGGATTCGTTGGTCCAAACATAGTTCCATATTCACTTCATAAGAAATAAAAAGTCCAGTCAGTCAGTCGTGCGAAGAAAAAATGAATCAATTATGGAATAAAACTAAACCTGTGTTAGTGTTTCAGGTTAAAGATAAAAGATAATCTAAAAAATGTATATTCAGAACTCTAAAACAAAGTAAATACAGTAAATTACATACGCAATTAATTAAAAACCAGTTTATTATCCGAAGTTCCTGAAATACTAAATACCTATCATTCTAACCCGGGAATCGGCTTCAACCGACCACGTCAATAATAGACCGACCACATTCATGTCTTAATGCAATAAGCAGGTTTCTTGTAAACCCTCGCGTGCATCATTCATCATTGTCTTAAAGCAAAGCATTTGATAAATTCCGCAGTAAAGTCGTATCATCAGGTTACTCCAAATCCTTGTCGACTCAATTATTTAGGCTAAGGTAGAAAATGTTAAAGAAAGAAAGAAATAATACTCCGAATGTGAAGTTTTGACTTTTCTAGCTTGAACCAAAATTGGTAGGCTCAAAAAATTTTGAATTTCACAGAACAACGGGAACACTTGTTTCTCTCTTGGTTAAAATTCCATGAATATTATCAAGATTAAATAGAGACCTTGAGTGCGGAATAAAACTGAAGAAAGGTCCAAGCATTTTTTATGGATTAACCTCTAACATTCGGTGCTGTATTTTACATACACAGCACTCGGACCTTCATATTTTCTCGTACCACCGTATGAATTCATGATTAATATATGGTCCCTGCCTCTATTGAGCCAGAATACAAGTGAAACGGATAAGAAGTAATACTAGGTTTCCGGAACTTGGACTGGAGGTTGTTTTCATATGGAGAAAGCTTCTAATTTCTCGCTATGCATAGTTAAACGCAATATCCCAGGGCATAAAATATACAGAGAATGAATTCCTTCTATTTTATATTTCGCTGACATGTCACCAAACATGCCAAGTAGTCCAAGTTCACCTCAGTAATTCGCATTGAGAACTCGTGCAAGTAGCCTGTAGAATGTTTACAAAAAAGTACTGTTGCTCAAATGAATCTCAAACGGTGGCAAAAATCCTGGCTGTTATCGACATAGTAAGTCCGACAAACAATTTAAATGGTATCCTGTGTTGAATAACCCAATCTTATTCATCTCTTTTATCAGGCTTTCTCAGTGATGGCCATCCTCCTCTTCAGTTGTTTTGTCCACATTTATTTAAATTATCCCGAATCACTGCACACAATGACTGAAGAGATGACCCGAGCGGCAGGAAGATCTCATCAAATTCCTAACATGGGGCCGTAAGTTTCCGTAACAATTAGAAGTTAAAATTGAGGTTCCTTCAGCAGTATTGGAGTTAAATAATATCATTGTCCGTCGATGGGCGTAGTGGGAAATTAAGTGATTAAAATAATATGTAGGTATGGAAATTTTAATTTTAATTAAGATAGCTTTCTAATACCCTAAACGGTGAAATATTCACTCTGAACTCTTAAATAAACCTGGCTCCTGCAGTTAAGTTTCTTTAAACTTTTGATTAAAGTACAAAGTTCAGGTAAAACTTTGCCACATATAGATTGATTGGCCCAAGGGTCGCCTTTGGCACTTCCGACAAAACCTCATGCGACAACAGTTGTTTTTCTTAACAAGAGGAACAAATGCTATTTGGGTCACTATCGCTTTCAATTGTCTACCAATAAAACTTTTGCTAATTAAGTTCAAATTAGACCATAGAAATAGAGCCTGTCGACACAAGATTGGTCAAAGGAATGAAACAAGGTTTTCAATAAAATGCATGCAAATGTACTGAAGAAGAAGTGAAAAGCCTGTTGCTAAAAATGGACACTAATACAGGAGACGATCGATCATGACTATTTCTATTCACATTTAAAACATGCAGGGCTATCTCCATATTCTACTGTTTCACTTTATCAACAGCATATACCTTTTTCGAGTAGTTGCTGATGCCAAAGAATGTTGATTTCAATACTGGCTATTTTTTCAAGTAGGCCGAAAACGGTTTTCATAATGAATGAGGGCTATGAATTTAAATTTTTATGTTTTATAAATTTTAGCTCAAAAGCAAGCACTAATGCTTTCCATTCCATTCACTGGGAGCTTTGTCAACTTATTCAAAGGGTCACTGTTACTCATTGGAGCCATAAAAGTAAGTATATAAATATCTGTACAGGACAGGGTATACAGTGTAATGATTACACTTTAATCAATCAATCAAAATTTAACTCAACATGCTTTCGTCCTGTGATTAATTTACAGAGACATCTTAAAGCCATCAAACTGTGGCTAATTCTCACCATTGTTTTCATGGTGAGCAGCATGCTGTTCTTCATAATTGAGCTCATATTTACTCAAGACAAGGCCTTCATGGTATTCCTGTTCCTTGTGGACTCCATCTACGAAGTCTACTCAATCTGGGTGGTCAAATGCTTGTTTCATGAACTGCGCCTAGAAACGCGAAGTCAGTACACGCACAGTACTAACGTCACACCAGCCTCTTACAAAAGTGAACAGGACCTGGATATCGACACCGAGTTAACCACCAGCATTGACAAGTTCTAGGGGTTGTCAATGAACTTTCAAAACTTGAAGAGCAGCGAGTCGAAAATCTTAACTAGTAATATTTTACAAATAAATGGAAAACAATCGAACTGCGAACTCTACTCTATATCAATTTCAGAATTGCGTGGAGGCCCGAGAATATTTTAACTTTAAATGATTTTCGAAAACGTCAACCTACAAGCGGATTCTGATTCTGACTTCTGACCTGTCCTATTACGCACGCGTGTACCTGTCTTTTTATAGAGCAATTTGTTCACTCGTACTGGCACCCGTCCATTGTAGTTTTTATTTGTAATTTACTTAAAAGCTTGGGTTTGTTCGAATAAACTCTGTATTCAATTCTATACTAAAGGGAATTACGGCAAACCAGATTGTATTTTAATTATAAAGATATTTTCATGAATAAAATATCTGTGCATAATTAAGCAGTACAATACTTAAAGCATGGCACATTCGCTCTGGTGTTGTTCTTGTGTAGAAAAATCGTGAAACCCAATTAAATCAGTCGGGCCACCCCAGCAGCGAGAAAAATACTTTAAAAAGAAATAAAAAACGCTTCGATACTATAAATGTTTAAATGACGCTGTTCCGCTGGCCAATTTCCGCGTTGCTTGAAATTCGTTTCGTTTCAAGGAAATTTGACAGGCTTCCAAAACCACGCACCTAGGAAATGAATACAGCACAACAGACAACAGTGCGGAGTGTGAGAGCAAGGACTTTCACCTGCTTTCACTCTAGCGAGATGATTCATTTCCCATCCAATTGGACGGACGTAGGCCTGTAATGCTTTTAGTAGATACTATTAGGCACAAACCAAGGAAATAGCTGAAGGTAAATACTCATACTGGGGAGACGGAGGTATCCACTAATTCCATACCCCAACGAGAATTCGACAGGGAATTCATTGCACCTTTTGCATATCGCCAAGGCAAGGCACGCTCTCACTTTCTATTCTAATCGAGCCACTTTCACCATGTTCCATTACTATTACGTGATGGTCAACAAGACGAGTTCACTCACCCGCAGACCCAAATCCAAAACACAACTCTTCTGTATTCTGCAGTTTTCCTATGACTGCGAAAGCAGTTTTTGTCTAAACTCCGAGCCAGTTTAGTATTCTTGGTTCTCGGTGTACACGAACTCTTTTCCTTACACCTAGGTTACTAGTAAACATGAAAATAGATGATGAAGATCAGAACACAATATTGCGGAGCCAGTACAGCGCAGGTGCCTGCAGTGATTATTGCAATTTTGGATATCGTAAGTCAAATAAATGTATTAGGAAACATTATGTGGTCTCCAAACAATAAATACATTTTGATCTAATAATGCAGCTCTACTCAACGCTCATTCTGGCCGTGCTTGGATTTATTACACACACAACAGTGAATAAGCCAGATGATTTACAGCAAATAGTGCAGCGCGTAGACCCCGAACGTGTCGGAAACCTTGCCAATTTTTTGGAGTACAGCTGTAAGTTTACATAATTTAATTTACGAAACTGGCGTAATACGATACCCCGCTCTGGACATGTATTTAAACGAATGTTTCTTTTTGAACGTACTTAAGCCGGTGAGCAGATGCTGATGCTAGCAATACCAATAACTAGTAATGCGGTGGCACTGTTGATGGGCCTCTTCCTGCTTGTCAGCTCTATACGAGTGAGTAAATTCTAACAAAAACAGTGAA
>VNWX01002054.1:0-13152 GCA_009869905.1 Ceratophysella communis | reverse complement strand
ACGAAGTTTGTCGAATTTACATATCGTTATCTATTAAATTCAAGGAGCTAGAGAGGCTGAGCTGAAGATATTGAGATTGTCGGAGTAGAGAAAATTGATTAAGATCAATAGTATCTAGCTCAGTAAATCTAGAGACGCCGCGACTGAGCTGCGCTCTTTGATGCTTTAGCGTATTTTTCTGGGCATTAAGAATTCTAAATGCAAAGCTTTTCTTCTACATTTCTGCGTTAGACAGAAAAATGTATTTAGTACAAATCAAATGGCGAATCCCGGTTTAAAGATTAGCAAAAACAGTCTAATTAATGCTGGATAACGTTCTTTAATAACAAAACTGGAAATAATTGTATAATTAATTTTGTGTAACAATGTTTAATTTTTAAATCCAAAATATCAGCAAGTACGAGACTCTAAGCTTGTAACGTCCAAACAAAATGGACGGCAGGTAACGTAGAATTTGGATATAAATACTCCATATTACTGCAAGATACAACTTTGTATTTGAGATTTGCCAGAAGATTCAAATATGTCGTTGCAACCCGAATCGGTATTTCTTTCGGGGAAGTAGTAAGGGCTGGAGCCGTTGAAATGACTTCACCGGTTTCCTCAATGATTGTAAAATCCGGATTTTGAGACGCAATAGTCCTTCGTTGAGAATACACCAGACCGTTTATGGACACTTTCCATGATCGGGTTGCTTTATCAAAGTCATCTTCTTCGTATGATAATCTATTAAATTACCATAGGCATAATATTTATAGAACTGCTTACGAAATACTAACCATAATTTAATGTTTTAAGTCCAAATTCTTACTTCAATGTGACAATCGACATATCGGGTGATGCTTCAAAACGAGCTCAGATTTTACAATTCGTATTTTTTTTTTTTAAATCTGGACCTTTTCTGTAATACAGTTGACTGGGTACAAAGCTTTACAATGATTTACTTAGTTTCAGTAATTAAATCCTCTGTCAATTTACCTGTCAAACTCAGCTTAATTTCAAATATTTGCGGTCTAATGTTACTCATGCAAATTAAATTCATCGACGGTCCACGAGTTTAAGTGAGATTTCCTACTTCCTATAGAGCTTCCAGATATTCAAGCATTAGTAAAGGTAGGAAATTTTTAGGGTTATCCAAAATCAAGTAATTTGTAGGCGTAGGCGTTTTTTTTGGATAAATGTTTTTTTAAATATCGAAATATATGTATAAATCCTGCACATCATGTGCAAAAAAGTATTACTACAGATCATTTTAATAATGCAAAGCAGTGGCAATAAGCCTCGATCAAAAAATCAGTGTTTTGGATGTGCTGTGCTTGTAAAGGAAATTCTGTAAAGCCATCTCGATCTCGTTAACAATTAACAAAGTTTTAAAACTTAAAACTCTTAAGAATTGCATCAAAATAAAATTAATGTTCTAAACATTGATGCATATTATATGGTGTAGTTAAAGCCTTCTTTCGTGTATCTTCGGAAAATCCGAACTTTTCAGACCAATTTTCATGTCAAATGCACTCGGCATCGGCATAGTAAATACCCCAAGAGAGTACACACCCTAGCGCCAATAAGGAAAAGAAATCCAACTTGTTTTATACGAGACTTGTTTTACAGATGTAATAAAATAGTTTAACGTAACGGTGTTTAAGGTTTGAACAGGATTTAAAGCATAAAAAGGTAAAACGAGAGCAGTTTTGTACTTTTCTTCCATTATTATCAATTTTTCAGAATCAGTAGACCTGTGTCATATATATTTACGAAATCGCTGTCAAAGTGTAGTTAATTTTTGCGCAAGTCTGTTTAATCCTTCATTTTCAACCTCAGCTATTTAAATAAAAGTAAAGTTTTACCAAAACACTACACTTTATACTAATATTTTAACTCGCGAATCAAATATATGAATGTACTTTTTATAAACTTTTAACTGGGTATTTGCTTTGCGAAACGTTTGATGCGAATTGTGTCAATTTTCATTGTATTAGTTTCATGCGTTTGGCGTTTATTTGTTTTTCTATTAATCAAAGGTCATAGATATCAAATCACACAAAGTCGGTTGCACAGATTTTAAGCGTGCTAAGCTAACTAACTTAGGAGGTTAAACCGTAAGGCTTGCCGCAACCTGATTTCGGTAGTTTCGTGTCGGAGAAAGCTAACTTTCTCCAGACTTAATTGACCTAATTCCATTATCACTTTATACAGGTCTGGAAAGTTGACGATAAGAAGCTTCGTTTGAGGCATCAAATAATGGCGTCGTCTTCATCATCTAACTCGAATTCCAATGTGGTACCCTCCACATCATCGGTCCCACAGCGAAATATCACAATACCAGCTGAAGAACCTGAGATTGTACTAGTAAATGTAAGATTTGTAAAATTATTAGTTAACACGGCAAACTTGTAACCTCAGGCAAACGTGTAGCATGCCAAAAAATACATAGTTAAACAACTACACAACAGTATATTTTTTCAATTATTTTAACAGGGTTATCAACGTATTGACTATGATCCCTTGGAGCTGAGCAGTGACTCTGACACGGATGAAGAATATGAACCAGTTCAGCAGCGCGACAATGTTGTGGAATATGTAAATGAGATCATCACAGGAATTCGTGTGTGTGAATTTATCTATGTAAAATTTAGATCCCAGTTTACTCTTTGATGCAAATATTTATTATGTATTTTAATTTCTTCCACAGCGTCTCACACCGGCGATGAGAGAATTGGCAAAATCGCAAATTCGTCTCATTCTTCAGCGTTACCTGCGTCCAGATTGGGCGGACGACGTGCAAAGAGTCCCACCTTCTGTTCCGCGGAAGTTGCATCGTAATGGTTGAAGTATCTTCGCTGAAAGCTTAATATATTTATTGTATTGTATTTTGTATTAACGTGATACTTTGAGCAGCTTTGTCCTAAATCGCTAATAATATTTACGCCATAACTCGTGCTTCATGGCTTACTTAAGCAGTATTTGTACAGGGAAATCGCTGTAATTTCAAAAATTCAAAGAACTATAAAAATTTTCATTTGAAAGAAAAATATCTAAGGATCTGTTCGAAAATAAAAATATCTTAGGATCTGTTCGAAGTACTTCTGATGCTGATTAGAAAATGTGGAGGCTCGTGGCCGCCAAAAAAATTACAAGCTATTTGTTGATTTGCGTCATATATACTTATCTGTAATCTAATTTTTTCATCGGTGTTGCATATCTCGTGTGCTGGTACTAGTTAATAAACTTTTGTGCAAAATAAGGTCAGTATATTAATTTCAAATCCAAGTATGTAACTATGTTTATAAATTAAATTTGTGCTTAATAAAATCGTCAAGTGATATCAAGTATCAAGAAGGAATGATTGCGAGGTCAATTCTGCATTCAGATTTTAAAATCCATTCCAAAAATAATCTCAGTTTATTTCAAAATCAGTAATTGATCACTTAAATAAGGCAGTACGGTTAAATAACCCATAAAATAAGTCGAATACAGATACTTTCAGAAATGAGCACCCAACTAGTTGACGAGAGAGTATGTCTTTAAAATTTGAATCACTTATCTATTTTTCAAAATTATTTTAAATTAAATTTGTGAAGTTGGAATTTAAAATTGATTAAAATTAAAAGTATAAAATAGAGATTCCGCTTAAAAAGTATCTTCAAAATATATTACCTGTCCAAATAAGTATAATACTAATATCTAAAGATAAGTTTGGGTCATACGCTGCTAGATAAACCCGAATTAACTACAATTGCACAGCCTTGGATGGACCTAATTTCGCCTGAATGGTAACATTTCACATTGAAAAATTGCTAAAATTTTATATTTTTACTTCTTACGCTCGAGCTTTGCTTTTGCCACTACCACTACGGCTGGAATTATCATCGAACAACTTTCTAACAAAATAAACTTGAAAGGTAGCCGTGCCCATAATTACTAGGCATTGTATCACGGACCAAAATGCGACATAAGAAGCATTATCCTCAATTAGATTAAAATCAAGCGCTTCCTTGGCTCGGCTGTGCTGCTGATATTGTAGAACTTGACCGATCCGTTGGTCTACAGCTAAAAATCAAAAATTCATTTCAATTATAAAATATATAAATCTGTAAGGTATTTCTGTTGCATCTATGTATATAACTACATAGTACTTGACTTACATGATAGAATAGTTGTGAAAGTTGTGACGCTAACGTCCATCGCCTCGAGTTCTTTCGTATATTTCTCCCATTCGTCGTACCTTCGGAAAATCGGAGATATTTAAATTTTGTCAATTTAAAAGCAAAAAACTTTGATTGCGAATACGAGTACAGCGAAATCGCTGTGACTTTCAAAAAACTTAAGATTTCTTATATATTTAACATAAATAAAGTTACCTGAAAGTTGTAATATAAAGATTAATTAGCTTAGCAGCAAATCTCGAGAATTGATTATCGACGCAAACAGCATAATATCCTCCAACTGCAGCGGTTTCTTGGTAGTCTGATTGAGCCTTCCAAGCATAAGGATGTACTACATTTCCATTCGGGTGCTTGACAGCGAAACCCGCCATGCCATCCCCGCCGCGAAGTACTTGGAAGGCGACATAAAGCGTAGAGTTCGGGTGTACCCACTGTAGAAAATTATAAACACCTTACAAATTTTTGTTACTTACCATCTTTTTCTGCACTAGCCGAAATATCGCTCTATTTTTAGCGTTCTTTACGTATTTAAACCCGATTTTCTATTAAAGCTTTTGAATTGATATATGAAATTTAGCTTACCTGATAGTAACAGTCTTCCTTTCCCGGATCTACATGTATTTTATAGTCCATTGCAATTCCGGGCGCATCTTCATAAATCCCTAATACTTCCCGTCGCTCAAAACTTAGAAAAATTAAAACGCTAAATAGTAACCGGAGTAACATATTGTTAAAAATAGGCTAGAGAAAGCTCTAGGACCTGACTACATACATACAAAATCTGAATCTGCAGGCTACGCTTGTGTATTCTGTATCTATATATTTAAAAATGAGGTTGAAACAGCCGCCTCGGCATCAAATTAAATTCCTTTTCCACCTGTTGTTCATACAACTTTTTTCCTATGAACCCACTCTGCACATTTTTGGGATTTGTGTTTCTGACAATATACCTGTAGGAAGATCTAAAGTTTATTCGTACAGGCAAGTAAATGAGAAATAACAGGTAAGATTTTTAGATGGGGATTTGGTGTGCACCAAATGAGAAGGCAAACACGGCTTGAGATTTCAGATTTATTTGCCTTTTGGGCATTTTTTTGGATGCAGCACGCAAAGCAATAATATTTCTAGTAGTGACTCGAGGCACATTTCCAATTTTAAATACATGCTGAATAAACTTAAATATACATAAAAGCAGAACAGAGCATCATTGACCTTCGTGCAGTTTAAGACTTCTATTTTTAGAGTCCACAAAATTATAGCATTCGTCTTCAAATTTTTAGTTGGGAAAATCGGTCTCTCAAAAGCCGGTGCGCAAGATCATGTTTCATGTTAGGCACAAGCAGCAAAGGTGATTGCATTAGTTTAATAAATAATAAATCAAATATTTTCGAAGTACCTACTTGCGCCAAAACGGCTAGGCTGTCCTAAATAATTAGTCTAATGCTGAACCTATTTAATTACTCGATTAATTATAAATGCAGAAATTAAAACTTCCAAATTTATAAAATTCCGTATTCTTTATCCATTATATTTTCGCACCTCAGTTTAAAACATACTTCGTTTCAAATACATGTTAAAAGTACAAATAAAATTGAATATTAAATGCTAAAGGTTATTTCATATTCAGAAAGGCAAGATCTTTGGCAAATCTTTGTTTAAATATAAAATATTTCATTTAAGCACTTACTGGCTTGGCACACCTATTTTGAGATGCGTGTATTTGATTGATTTCGTTATATTGAGATTTCAGTTACATGGTGCAACTAACATTTTAAATTAATGTTCAGAAGGATTCAGTGAGGTTACGTTCGCATTTTCATTTTCCCACTGCTCGCTCGGAGAGTCGAATAATTTTCGAATGAAGAATATTTGAAATGTTCCAGCACCAACTATAATGACACATTGGACCATCGACCAAAATGACACGTTCCAGTTGTTGTCATGCAAAATGGCGGAATCCCGGGATTCCATTACTCTGGAGTGGTGAAGATGGGTGAGGACTTGAGCCAGATTTTTGTCAACGCCTGGAAACAGTAATTTAATGGAGTGTCAGCATTTTTAATCAATAAGCACAATACATAGATAAAAGCACGTTTAAATCTTACTCGAAAGCGTCGTCGTAAAATTACTGACGCTAACATGAAGCGCTTCTAATTCACTGGCATATCGAGTCCAGTCATCCGCCCTGTAATTTCATCAAATTTGAAATAGTTATTGCTCAAAATTTTGAAATTTAATTAATTTTGTGATGCGATTTAAGCAAATTTGCTGCTTACATGTAGCTGTTCAAATAGACGCTGACCAGCTTGGCAGAAAACTTTGAAAACTGATTGTCAATGCACAGAGCATAATAACCGCCAATGGCTTCCTCAACGTTGTAACTCGACTGAGGCTTCCATTCGTACGGTAGAACGAATCTCCCGGAAGGATCCTTGACAGCGAATCCCGCCTGACCATCCCCACCCTTGATGACTTGAAACTCGACGTACATTACGGTTTTCGGCATGATGTACTGATAGTAGCAATCTTCTTTGCCGGCGTCGATATGTATTTTATAATCCAACGCAATGGCACGGACTTCTTTGCCGAAGTCTGTCAGCCCTACCACTGTCCATGGCACCAGACAGAGCAGGGTTACAACTGTCAGTAGTGACCATCTTACAGCGGCGGTAAACGAGACCCCGGAAAATGTAAAAGGGGTGGACATTCTGTCCGGGTAACAGCGTGGTCAAATTGCCAGTCGATGCAATCTTTCGTGGCTTAAATCACCGGCTGGTATTAAATTAAATCTTGGGTTTACAGAAATCTCACTTTCAGCCTTTATGAGTCGTATATACTAATGTGACTATGATATAAGAAAATCTGACAGGAGCAAGGAAACTCGTTTTGGTGGCTACCCCTGTAATATTTCGTGGCATAGGGATATATCAGTGCTACAGTTCCATATGGGCAGATTTCAGTGAAAACTGTGAAGCCAGCAAAAACCTCAAGACAGATAATTCCGACCGGTTCCACATGCATTTGCCTGGCTGGTGTATGTACAGTACATGTAGGTATCAGCCATACTTAATGCACGGCAGAGATACGAATAAAACCACACAAACCACTACGTTAAATTTTAACTATAACCGTGTATGAATCGCGGTGGATAACAAATTTTAGAACAATAGCGAATGATTCTTATTCGTTGCAATAGAATAAAAATAAATAAATTATTAATGGTACTTATCGACTATGACTCTGGTCGGTCAAACAGTTTCCGAACAAGGTAGACTTGAAGTCCTCCCGTGATCACGAGAATCATACAGTTGAACAAAGACCAGAAGTAGATGGTATCGTTATTACTTCGAAGCAGTCCAAAATCAGCGACTTCACGAGCTCGAAGGTAATGTAGATCTTCCAGAATTCTCGTGATTGAGTTTTCTACGTCTGAAAAAAACGCCATCCAGGATTTTATTTTAGAAAATAAAATAAGTGAAATTTTTTGGTATACTTACTTGAAAAGCTAGTAGTAAAAGTTTCGGCTACGATGCCCAATTCGTCGATTTCAGAGGTATAATTTTTCCAGTCGGCCCGCCTGAAATCATGGACCCCAAATTTTGATAGTTTAGATGATATTTCAAACATGGTTGACGGGTTAATTTACCTGTAAGTTGAAATATAGAACTGGACGTATTTATCACTCGGCGGATCATCGTCGTTATGAAAGCACATCATGTACCATCCTCCGCTGGCACTCGTATCCTTAAAATTGACCGAATCCTGGAAGCCGAGATTACTCAGAACCTGTCCTTTCCCGTCTTTCACTGAAAACCCGATCTTCTTATGTAGCCCAGCAATGTCTTGAATAACTTGGTAATCCGTAACCAGAACCATTCCAGGATGGATTTCATGGACATAGCAGTCATCTTCTTTGCCAGCTGGAATATGAAATCTCACATCGAGTGAAATTCCATGTCCGTCCGGCTCCTCCACTTCGATATTGCGGAAGCTGGTCACGAAGTGCTTCGAATGCAATCCGATAAATAGAAATATAATTCGTAGGGTTAATGTCCGTAGTGACATGTCAAGCTCGGCAATTTTGCGAATTTTTATTCGTACAAGAAATTGCAGTAAATTGTAAATAAATTCGATCACGAAAGTACGTGGCGCATTTTGTGTAGTTAGCTTTCACATAATACAATTGAATTAGGCCATTACTAACCGTGTTTATTATTTTGAATTTCGAGTGATTCCTGGTATCGAAGCTAGTGAAAAGCTAGGTACCAGGTACGCTGTGGCTTTGCTATTATTGGTGCATTTATACGATGATTTCAACATTTGTGCTACGGTAAATTCCTTTCACGTTTCACGTGGGACTATGGTATAAAATTTGCGCATCTATTGTATACGGTAAACCATAGTCGCAGTTTAAACGCTAATCACCTAGTTGTTTGTGTAATGTACGCTTTTCTAAAATTTGGCATACCTTCTTCGCATTTATTCGGACGCAATAGCGGCAAGCGCCAATGTTAAACAAATGCTGATCCCAAGCATTTGTACAGATAATCTTGGTTTGAATTGGCATTGGTTAGTAAATAAAAATGAATTCTAGATGAATAAAATATTTTCGAAGTCAAGTTAATTCAGGTGAAACCAATAAATATTTAATTGGGAGATTCATTCGCTAAATTTTGAGAAGTATAACTCCGGTTATCTTGAGCTTCCGGCATTCGCAAAGAGATTTCGGATAAAATAAACTTGTGTCAGTGCCGCAGCGATGATCCCAATGAAATTAATTGTAGACCAAAACATGACTCGATCGTTAATGACTGCGGAGATGAGATAGCCCCTGCAATCCTGTGCTCTCCAGTGGTATATTAAACTGAATAGTCGACGAACATTTTCGGAAACCGCTGAAAATTTATGTTAATGCTTGTTTATGTAAAATATGGCATTTTTAATTGAAGTAATATTTTGTAAGGCGTGAAGATTTGTGTACTCACTTTGAATTTTCGAAATGAAAACTGATGACTGAATATCCAGCTTTTCGATTTCTTCCATGTACCGTCCCCAGCCAGGACTGCGAAATTTCCATTCCACTTTTTTTAAACCGAATTTTCGAAATATTTAACAGCAAATTTTTGAAAGCCTACCGATATGCCGAGAACTGAAAAGTGACATGCTTGAAATTTCCATCCAATGAATTGTCTAAGCATAATTTATAGACAGCTCCGTTTTCAGAGGTAGAATTGAGTTGCGACTCGTCATAAAAATCGCCATTCATTCCTTCGGTGTGGTAAAGCTGCTCACTGGTGGCTTCATTTGTTACTGTAACGGTCATATCCCAGGAATTGTCATCTGATCGAACCGTGTCGAATTCGGCTGAAACTACTTCGCCAGGGCGAATCTGCACAATTGTAATGCATTATGAATTAACAAGGTTAGTCCAATGTAGCTTCGTACAGATGAATCTAGTAAGAAATGTCGTTTAAAATTTAAGTACCTCTTGGTAATAGCAGTCCATGTCTCCAGCAGCAACTTCAACTATTAGAGCAATACCAAATTATTCTTCATGGATTAAACCGATCACCTTTATAACATAATTTAATTGCAGACTTCCTTGCCTTTGAAATTCCAAACACGCCCATCATCAATGTCTTCCATAAGACCGAACAAATTAGCTTGACAGGCAGTTAGTAATATTAAAAAATACAGTAACTTCAACATATTCTGAATTCTGATGCTGGCGTAGTTGTAAGTTGTTTCTTTTAAATGTTAAAAATATGTCAAATTGATTTATGTATCAATACTCGCACTGTAAATACGCCCGGAACTATATGGGTACAAATTTACAACTGTAACTGGAATCATTTACTTGTATATTGTGCCGAGTAATAAAAGGTGAGTGCTCTGCATATAATCCACGTACAATTGAAGGCATATTTCCACGTCATCAAATTCAATGAATTGTTCTCCGTATTACAAATTTTGATACAAATTGAAGCACAAAGTCGTAGTATGTGCACGACCATAATATACTAGGAACGGCTTCCATCGTGACGTGACGGGAAAACGGCATGTCATAAATACCTACATGTAACTTAATTAGCAGGAAACACGAGCGGGTTCCGATGTCAAATCCAAGTGTCCCTAGCTTTTGTCATTTTTATTAAATTTTCGCAATCAACAATTTTCGATTTGTCAGCATGTATTCATTTGGCAGGAAAGTATATAAAAAATTTTATTTGAAATAAATGCCATTACCTAAGGCGAATAGCAGTGAGCTTTTGATTTATACAGGTAGTAGATGAAAACGCCGAAACTCACAAATATGCACAATATTTATTTCTTTTAAATATATTTTTCACAATGCGGAGATTTCAAAAAGGCATTTATTGTTGGTTATATTCCCATTGGAACTGAAAATTAAATTACCAAATCAGTACTTTATTGTTACTGAAATGGAGCCAGCGCGTTTATTTTGCTAATTTGCATGAAAATGGATTCAATAACTGGATTCCGAGTCCGTCAGCAAGAGATTAGCGAATTCTACACAATCCCAAAGACCTGTTTCAAATGAATCATGGGGGAAAAAATAGGGCTGTGTTATACCATATGACCACCTGTGTTATTCAATTACATTCATCTAGCGAATGCTATTTTGATATTGAGATTACTGTTGATCACTCAGCCAAGTATTTTCTGTATAAAACTGTTTTGCAAATCCGTTATTATGTGTGCAAAAAGCTATCACGCACTAGGATTTGCAATTTGCAATGGATTAGAAATCCTGGTTTCGTAATAGGAGTACTTGTAACTCATTCCATTATCGCAACACAATTCTACTTAAACTCAACCCCGTAATATAAGATAGCATCAGTTTTGTTCGCGAATTGATTCGTACAGCTTGATTGCCGTTCAAGTTGCTTAATTCCATACTGCGCGTTATATTATAATTAAAATGCGATTAATTGTGGTCATGACCGCTGTACTAGCGGTTGCTGCTGCCAGAACAAATAGTAAGTAAACGAGTTAATTTTTTTTTGCATTTATGATGGTCTAGCGATTTATTAGAGCACTAAATTTGTCACCAGATATTTCTGTCAGCACATCCAGTTATGGAATGGTTTACGCACCTGGGGATCTCATCTTCGAAGATAATTTTGATACTCTCAATCTCAATGTTTGGCATCATGAAGTGAATATGAATGGCGGTTATGTAAGTCGTTATTTCCGTAGTGACGATTTGATCCTTGTTTCATGCGACTAATTTTTGTCTTTCGATTTGGCGTCGTCATTAGAACAATGAGTTCCAAATTTACGACAAAGTGAGCGAAAATGCGTTCGTGCGAGACGGAGTTCTTATTATCAAACCCACGTTGACCCTTGATCGACTCAACGGAAATGTTGAAGAGCTGTTCAACGGGCGTATTGTTTTAGACGGGTAAACTTGAATTTAAAAAAATGTCAAAACATACATAGAAAATACATACTTGTGACTCGGAGCAAATTGGAATACCATTTATGTTCCACCAGATGCACCGATTCCCCTGGTAGCACTTCCTGCGACCGCACCGGAAGCTACCCGAATATCTTGCCTCCCGTAGTATCCGCCCGTCTTAGGAGCTTAGGCTCGTTTTCCTTCAAATATGGCCGCGTTGAAGTACTCGCAAAAATGCCTGCTGGTGACTGGACATGGCCAGCGATTTGGCTGCTTCCCGAAGAATCTAGATATGGTGGCTGGCCTCAATCCGGTGAAATTGACATGGTGGAATCACGTGGAAACCGGAAGCTCTTTGATCCATTTGGTACCAATATTGGATCAGAACAGGTTGGATCAACTTTGCATTTCGGACCACAACCGGGATACAACGGTTTCATGGCCACACATTCGTCTCGAAATTCTCCCGTGGATAATGGATTTGACCGTGCCTTCCATAAATATCAATTGGAATGGACACCTGGTAAGATTTGCAATTAAACTCGATGCTTGTGACGAGGAGTAAAAGAAGTCATTCCTGGTTTAGAATACCTTAGGTTTCTGATCGACGACGTGGAGCTACGAACCATTACTCCACCGGCCGGTGGATTCTTTGAATTGGGTGGATTCCCTGGCGACGTACCGAATCCTTGGAATGGAGCTGATAACTTTAAAATGGCACCTTTTGACCAAGGCGTAAGTTAAACATCTCGAAGAATTACCTCAACGTAATATTGAGTTTTTAATTGACTATTGTAATCTTGTAGTTTCATTTCATCTTGAACGTTGCCACCGGGGGAGACTTCTTCCCGAACGACGCCGTTGCCGAATATCCACGACCATGGCCCCCAGGAAGTCCTCAGGTAAACTAATTTTTACTAAAAGATAGTACTTCTTGAATCGATAATTACAACACTATTGTTGAAAATCCTCCTTTTTAGGCATTCTTAGATTTTTACAATGGTCAAAACTTGTGGGAACCTACCTGGCAAGGCGAGCAGCATTCAATGCAAATTGATTACATTCGTGTCTATGCCGTTTAACTGTTCAAAGTTTTAAACAATATTCCAGAGTAGGTATTATGTGCTCAGCATAATTTATTCGGAGTAAAATTCAATACACATTTTAATGACAATGTAATAAAATCGTTTGAGTGAAAGATTCATAATAAGTCGTATATATTCGTTGATAACCTCGGTTTTGATCCGGTCAAATGCTTCAGGAAATTGGTCTAATAAATGATGATCACTTTCAATTATAGGGTATAGCATAAATGTACTCACGTCACACATGTCAGTGTCGTAACTCGTAACCAAACATTGGCTTCCCTTGACCAAGTCCCATTATCCGGAATCACAGTTCTGTACTTCCTGTCACCCGAAGTCCGGAGACCCAGAGGTTATTTTTTGAGTTTTTGTTAGGGGACGGCGCGAACGCAGTCCCCCGCTACCAAAAATTACGCACCCGAGTTATCCACGTTTGGGATAATCGCAGGAGTCAACCCGACCGTAGTGCAATGGAAGG
>VNWX01002053.1:0-13157 GCA_009869905.1 Ceratophysella communis | reverse complement strand
CTTTGATTTGGATTACATTCCCACATTTTGGCTGGAAACAGATGAATTTGGGTCAAAAACATTCAAAAACGGTCCATTACCAACAAAAAATTATCGACTCACCTTGGGACACCACTTCAGAGCTCGGTTGGTATTCACAAAACGATTGGTAATCATACGCTGGAATCTGGCTTTGATTTCCCCATGGCTATTTTTAATTAGGTCCACCACTGCGTCGTCGTCGAGGAGAAGGTTACAAGCAAAAGCTGGACATCGGAGAGCTTCGCTGGCATGTCCCACATCCATGATCTGAGACTCCGCATATTGAGTCCAACACGGTTGGCAGAAAAAATGCTGACAGCTCAGACCAAGAAGCTTCAATTCTTCCGGTTTGCGGAGACAGATCCCACACTTCTCCCTCTCTGTTCCACGCTGGTACTGTAGAATCGGGTTCTTGTTCAATTTCATGTCAATGCCGGTCATTCTGCTGAGTTCGGCCGGCGTTTTGTTCGAAATAGACCTCAATGAAACGGTCCTTGTCCCATTTGAAGTAGTTGAGAAGAAGGCGCAGGACAGTTAGTGCTGGGAGCTGAACTATGGAGTTGACTTCCTGAAGACGTGTTCTCATGAGGTCGAAAATGCTTGATTTGGATAACACGTGATATTGGCACGTGGCTCAGCTCCCCACCACCGTTACTATCAGTCCCGACGCCGCCGCGATGACACTCGGCTGCCATTTCTTCGTCTTTGACCTGGTCAATATGGGAATTACCAGCGGTGGCATCCATGTTTTCAGGGATTGGAAAGTCGTTGAAGCTGTAAAATTAAATATTGAAGTCAGGATTTATCAAAAGTATATTTATGTTCGGGCTACCGCAGTGCACTTCAACCAAGCTCTGAGCTTGGTTTGCGAGGTTTCGCTGAAGACTGTCGGCATAAATTATGAGCTAAAGCTTACTTACCTCTTAACCTAAGAAAATCGCTGAATTGCTGTCCGGAAAAGGAAGTACCACAACTTGCTTGCAACGCTTCTAGATAGTCTTGAAATCACTAATATAAAGATAAGATAAGAAGATGCTCAAATCTATTGCAGGGGTGGCCTTTGGTCAACGTTGAACTCTTTGCTGTCCGTTACGGTGCTCTGAACTGAAGCGACTATGAGCTTCAAATCAGAAGACGGAGCCTTAAATAATGTGTTTCTTATGAAATTTCTTATGGATTTTGTACTAGAATTGAGCCTTCACAACACTAGAACGCCATGAAACAGCGTAATTTCTGATTGCGTTTTGATTTCATAAGAAACAAATACATAAAACTTTCTCTAATCCGCCATTCCAAGATGGCAGTTTCAAGATAATATACTGGATTAAAAGTCTCGAATTCTCGTCATAGAGATTACGAAACACACCGTTCCCTAAGTAACCCAAGGTTAACAGGCTATAATGCTCTGCTCACCTTACACACGAAATCTTAAGATATATTTGTAGATTTAGTTTTAGTGTTCGAATCAATTTTATAGGTAGCTAACCTACTGATGAAAAGATATGAATTTCCGGGCTTGCAGGCACCTGGCTTAGAGTCTTAGAGTCAAATGAACGCAACCCGTTATTAAATCAATGCAATAAAACGGCCATAATACGATGAGTAATTGTAACCCAAGAACTTTCCAAGTGTCTCGACCATTCACATCATTCCAGTTTGGGCTCATATTACAATTTCGGGCTTGCAAATGACTGGTACAAAAGTCATTGTGATTCAAGTTACTTTTGAATAGCATACTTGTCCACTAAGCTTGCCATAATTTATCGCATCAGTATGAAAGAATAGAGTACCTGGAAATCCAATGACAAATCCTACGACCGGGATCTAATTTCCTCTGGGTTGTATAATTGGTATTTGCCTCCAAAATACTATTAAATCCATTATCAAATTTATGGTTTGAAAATACATTAGCTCTATTCATGTCAAATGAATTTCAAAGGTCAAGNTTATGGTTTGAAAATACATTAGCTCTATTCATGTCAAATGAATTTCAAAGGTCAAGGGTTGCCGTTGCGTTGATTCCTGCAGTTATATGTAATGTAACTAGGCCAAATTTAAGACGCTTAAAAATGAGAATTGAAATATGCTGTAAGTGCCGTTAATTAACTATATATATTCTCTTGGAGGGCATTTGTGCAAGATCGACAGCTTTTTAGAATTGCTGATGCTGGCGATTGCTCTAATGGAATTTAGAAAACATTAGCATTGAATCAGCTTATGTGTCCTAAACTTGCTGTATCATAAGAAATTATCTCACGTGGACTGTTTCAACTGTAAAACAAAGTTATATTATTCTTACAGTTTTTCATTAATTCATTTCTGTGACTAGCAATTAAATTTTTAAAGATGCTAATTGTATATTCAAAACCACAGTCAGACCAAGTCTCGGAGATATGTTTTTTTTTCGGCAAGCAAAATCCTAGAACGCATTTAATTAGAGGACAATAACTTCATGTTTACTCAAGTAACACTAGACGCGCAATAATTATTCCATTGTTTAAAGGTTCAGGGGGAGGAATACCTGGAAGTGACACGGGCAAGACACTTCCACGAATCGGAACTTCGGGGTTGCTTATTCCGTACATGATTTTATTACGTAGTTTGTATCTACTGATCGTTAAATTCACACAACGTATGACACCTATAATATTATTTGCTTACAATCAGCATTTTGTAGTTCTAATGGTTATCTGAAAAATAATCATTCCCCGATAAAACCGAAGACACTAATTAGCCAACCAAGACTCAGGTCCAGGTCCCACAAAAATCGTCTTCCATTTTAAATCTAGGTTAGTACGATGCTAAATTCTATTACTTTTTGCAAAATTTAAGTTATGAGTAGAGCGTATGAGGCGTTTTATTCATTAGCGGCAAGCGATTTTTAGTACAAAATTGGCTGAAGCAAGTCATTTTAAGTTAGATTAGAAATCGACAAATCTTGCTAGCGCCTGGGCAGCCTTTTAAATACTAACTTTTTGCGTTTACAGGAAAAACACTCCGAAAACTGAGGGAATATGGATGAGGAATCGATACTGAGATGCGTGGTAATCGGAGATTCCGGGGTAGGCAAAACTACCCTTGTTTCTGCATACAGCGGAAAGCAATTCCCAGCCAGATGGGATCCCGCCAGTTTAGCGGAAGAATATACTTTTACACTGCTGATAGGCGGACTACCGCGTATCGTGCAGCTCCGCTGACGTGACCGGTCTAGAGTATGATGACCAGAGGCGAAAGGAAAAGCTCTATCCGATCATACTAGAATCTCCACCAGACGTTTTTCTAATTTGCTTCTCCGTTGTGTCGCCCACTTCGCTACAGAACTTGAAAACAAAATGGTTACCGGAAATCAAGACGTGCTTTCCGAAGATACCCTATCTCCTGATTGGAACGCAGACGGATTTACGAAACGACGTGATTACTCTGGCTAGGAACTGGATAGACCCGATAACGACGGAGGACGGAGAAATTCTAGCGGAAGAGCTTCATGCTGTCAAATATATAGAGTGCTCCGCTGTGCAGCGAACAGGAGTCAGCCATGTCTTTAATATGGGAGTTTTGGCTGCCGAAGACTTTTCTCCCAGATTTCAGCGTAAAAAGGAACGCAAATGCATTATTGTCTAAAATGCGTTTCCACACGAAAGCTATTGCATACCTGAATCTATTTATCTAATTTTGCAACTATTAAAGGGCCTCAGAGTTAAATTGAGTAAGTATTGTCAATAAATAATCAGTACTTGCGGAACCTGCGCAGCTGCACAACTCCTTAATTCGTCACTTATTTCTGGAGAATACTTTGTTGTATTTAGTTAGCCAAGAAAAGTAGCGAGATCTATTGCAGCTATTAAAATAGTTTCTTGAGAGCGTCATGCGTACTTTGGCAGTCCAAATTGCTAACCTAAGATCTACCTACATCAGTCTGAAACCGGCAATCCTGAATCCGTCCTTAGCTACTTTAACTGCACTATGCTACATTATCGAATACGAACAGAAGGAAACAGGAAACCGATCTTGAGCCTTACTACTTTATTAACGTGCAAGCAAATGCTGAATTCAATTCATTAGGAAGACCGGCTTAAATTAATTAACAGCTCGTAAAGAAGAGAAACATAAAAAGCATGATTTCTGGAAGAAAAATAGTTTCAAAATTGTCAACTACCCTGTATTGATTATGTTGCAATAATCAATATTCTAAAATCCAGATATCTTGAAACCATTTAGTCGTCAGTGCACTCATCGATGTCAAAGGTGAACACATTTGCCATAGCATTAAAATCAACATCTTGAGGTCTGAATCGAGGTTCCAGCTTGACTCCGTCTTCGAACTCCAATTGCTCTTCCTCAGTTGGATCTTCCGGAGGACAGCGTCGACGACCTACAATTACATATATCAATAAAATAGCGAAAGTCATATAATAATTCTGTGACCGAAGCAGCTACGATCGCTTTAGTTTCTTGTGTGGCACATTTTTATTAGAAAAATAAGGTTGCTTACCACCAATACAAACCGGGTACTTGGTGTCTTTCAGAGCCGGAAGAACGGTCTCCAAGACAACTCTGTGATTCCAACCCTTATTTTCGTGGAGGTCGTAAACGTAGTCGACCTGACTTTTTCCTGGAGCTTTTTCAAAGTGGTTGACAATAAGCTCCTCCTTTTCATCCAAATAAATGTGCCCCGGCAAGCGCGTAGTGAACATAATCACACTTTTAGCTAGTAAAACGAATAAATATGGAAATAAAAAATTGAAAGAATTTTTACATACTGCGAAGAACAGTTTATAAATTATAGAATATCTTACTTGTAATTATAGCACTCATTTTTGATGCATAGGCTACACCTTCATCTGTCTTCCGAATCTTGATTTGTGCAGGAAAGCGAAACTCATGCAAATGAGTTCCTGTCCATGGCATCATGACCTGAATGGCCTTATGCAAATCAAAGAAGGTCCAGGTCGACGGAACTTGGACACGGCGCCAAATCGGAGGTTTAGTCCGTCTCAATTCCACCTTGAACTGTAACACAGTCGTCGGTTCATCTTTTTGAACTTGAAGTTCAGCACCACCAGCCGCCTCCTTAGCAGCAGACGACGAAGACGACTTCGAAGACTGACCCTTAATCCCAAGTCCCATAGCCGCAGAAGACCCAGCAACCGATGCCATTATGTAGCGTGGACCTTTAACAGACTAAAATATCGAGTTATCGGTTAGTGCGCGGGCTTCAAAAACAACTGATCAACTTAGGAAGTCAAGGTACTTACACAGGTCTTGAATGTTACAAATTACGAAGAGTCAGATGTCAGAGGCCACAAAAGTTCCAGGCAACTAAAGCTGTCGCAGGCAGCAGGGCAGGTGGTAAGTTTCAGATAAGACGAAGTCACAGCAAGGCGATATATTCCAATTTAAGTGGGAGGAGGTCAAAGGCAACAATTCTTGGTGGAGACGGCGCGGCAGCACTTTCAAGTTTGCTTGACCTTCAGTGGCTCAGAAGAAACGAACGACTGTGCTGTTGCTAGCCGGACTCCGCTGCATGCATGTAATGCACTCGAATCTCGCGCGATTACGAAAGGACGCCGAAGAAAATGCCCGAACAGGTTTTTCAGGCCTTATTGCTACGTAAAATTGCGTTTACCTACGTACAATAATTTGTTTCGTATAATAAATATTATGTATGGAGAATATCTTACGGAGTGTTTGCATAACCAGGAAATCATGAAATTTTGTTATGAATTAGGAATTCGGATTTCATAAGATCTGTCTATTTAAATCGGGTCCGGCAGATTTTATGCTTATACCAGTTTCGACTTAAGATTAGTGCATAGTAAATAAGACCAGAGCCAGATCACTGCAAATCAATCTTTGTTCTCTTATGCTTCTAAAGATAAGTTCGAGTTGACATTTGGTATAGGTAGAAGACTGGTAAAATTGGCATTGGTAAAGACCGGGCCATCTTGGTGGTAACTACAAGATTTCAGGCTTGATTTTCAGCTTTTAATTGATATCAACTTTGACCGCCGTTAATCCAGGTAAGCTCTAAAATAGACACATTAATATTGCGTTAATGCTGTATTTATCACTGGCGAAACTGATGAATTGAAATTGTAATTTCTGTTGAATGCAAGACAAAATGGCGGCTTCGTCTCCTGAAGGTCTCATCTTCGAAAACAACGAGTTTTTCATTATCTGTCCTTACAACCCATCGCACCAAATCATGTAGGTTGCTTAAAATTTTTGACGCAACGTTTAGATCGGAACGAATAATCCTACGTGATTGTTTTCCGATGTTCGATAACTTTCAGGAAAGAAAATTTTCCACACCACCTGAGTCATTGCCGTGAAGCTTACAAGAAGCAGATGCAAATTGAAGGAAAACGAGTAGAGATTCTTGGCTGTAAATACAATTATACCCATCAGTTAACAGGTCCCGAACTCATGTCTCATGAAATATGCTGCCCCAATCGTTTTGATGTCGTCCCATTCGTTAGCAGTACAAGACCTCCGGACACCAAGAAAGAAGGTACTTAAACCGTTTCTATAGGTTGATTGATTGAAAGCATTGCTTCGCTTCAGAATATTAAATTGTTTTTGCGCCTCTTTCCAGCTTTGACCTTTTTCGCCCGGTCAAACCGTGCCTTCCACGTTAGCATAGCTGCAGAAGTCGGCAGTACGAGCCATTGCTTTCGAAACTTGTCTAGCTTGGCCACTTTTGCCGTCCCAGAGCCTTCCATTCAGCCAAACGACGGACACCAATCTATGGGTCAACAGGCCACGGCCACACCGTCCTGCGTCGCTGAGGACGCAGAAGTCTTGCAGATTGGATTTCAGCTTCTCAACGTAAAAGACGGCAATAATGAGACTATGGATGAAACCTAAGCAAAGTTTTCCTGGACGGGAAACGAGATAATGCAATCTTTGAAACTGATCTTCCATTTTCGACCGGTACGATCATTCTTCAGCCGGAAACAAAAGAATTAGCATCCGTTCTTCTAGGCCTGCATCGAAAATATTTAATAAATTTTCTAAATGAGTTTTAAAGCAAACATTTTCAGTGTCAGATATGCTATTTGATTTTACTTGTACGATTTCGTAAGTACGAGTACTAAATAGACATGGTTCATTGGTCATTTATCATTTCTAATCTCGTATGAAGCAAGACCGAATCCGTCAAGTTGTATACGAAAAACCTGTAGAATCCCCGTTTAAAACCTGCTACTTCAAAAATTGGGAAGCAAATTAATGTTGCGGACTGTGGAATTGTCACATCTCACCATCTAATTTAAATTCGGCACAGCAAAACTTGATCAAATACGATTTATACGCTAGCCGTAAAACTGAGCTTATACGGAACTTAAATCGGGAATGAATGCCTTGAGGTGTCAAATTATCATAGGTATTAGGTATTGCATATTGCATTACACTGATCAACGCAGCTTCATTGCTTTATAGATCAGACCTTATTCAACTAAACGAAATCAAATAAACGAAGAGATTTTACACATGTTAAATATTTCGCCATGAAATCACACAAAATTAGCTAGGGATCATTATTTTCGGTTCTGCATCCTGGTCAGCGTGAGAAATTTCACCTTGAAATGGTTAAATCAATGGTTTCGCTACCAAAACTTTCTCAATAAGTCCGTGTTAAAGGTTGGCAGTGGACATATGTGGTCTCTTTATATTATGGTCTTGAGAGTCATTACATATATTAAATTTCTAATTATGCATTTAAAACGGTTGATATCTACCAGCTAGCTTATATTTGAAAATCATTATGAGGTCTAAATCAATCAAAATTTTGTCACAGTATTTAAATTAGTAACATTTGGCAATTAAGGCTCTCCAGATCATGGGTACTTTGCTTAAGATTTACGTCCACCTATCCTTTGAATCCTTATTTTGGATTTTCCAATTGAGTATCGAGTCTAAGGATGCGGACGTGTCCAGGCTGCTGCTGTCAGTCTACCGGATGCCGACTAGTCCAGACGACACAAAAGGTTTCGATTTAATTCTCTTTTGCTACCGGAATCTATTCATTCTCCAAACGCCTTGACTTTCTGCCGTCCCTTCGCTCAAGTCTCCGTATTGTTTCTCTCTGCGCCTCTGTTTTTTTCCTGATTGTTGTCGGCTACTGAAAATAAGCGTAGCTAAATTTAAAAGGAAATTAAGAGTTTGGAGAAGGGATCCGAACAATTTGAATGGAATTGGGTGAGAGAGAAAGAGATGATTATTATGAAGGCGCATAATGGAGGCTAGAGGCTATGGCTACTGACTTGAACTTCTTTCACAGCACAAGCATCGAACACACATTATACAAAAAAAGGATTTCAAAGAAAATATAAGAAAAAATCAAGCAAGTGACTTGTCAGGCGTATCAAATCTTTTTTTCCTCTTTTTTACTATTTTTTACCATCTAGGATCATCCAACCAACCATTTCTTTTTTCCCAATTTCAAACCTTATGCATATGCCTTTCAATTCGTTTTTTTTCTATCAATTTTTGTTTTCATCTCATAGGCAGGCAGTGGATCTCAAGTAAGTGTTTTTGAGTCCTGGCTTTTCGTATCCCTCCTATTGTCATTTCTCACCGGATCACATTCATTATAATGGGTTTACTGAGATAGAGCCTCCAAAGAGCTTCCTCCGTTTACCTTATTTTGTAGACCGCTTACCGCATCAATCGAAATTGAAGCGCCTATTTTCCAGATTGGTCGGACATTGTATGAATTCTGGCGATGCGGGTGTTCTTTTATTTACCCTAAGCCAGTCTTGCGTTCGGTAACGTGTAGCTAGCAATTTTCGCAAATAAACGCTCTGACCATATTCAACGCTTTAGTAATTCAGATATTTGTGAGCCATTTGCCACAAATTTTGAAATGCCTTTAAAAATCCATACATAAAACATCTACCACGAAGCATAAAAAACGAGAGTGACAGAATCCTGTCCTGTAATTAGTCCTGTTCAATTACAACCAGGGAAAACATGAGACAGGGGATGGACTTAATGTTATTTAGATGTCATAAGAATGTGTTTACTCCTGTCTCATTAGCTTGATTGACTCGGATCGTAAAACTCCAGTGTCTTTAAGCATTATAAACTTACGAGGAAGCTTTAGAAACGCTTGCAACTTGGATGTTAGAATAGGCAACAGTGACGAGGAAGCGAATAAATTGGATTCACTGCATTCTGCATGCAGATTCTTTCTGCCCATTAATCCGTGCTCTCTAATTACACACACACCTTTACGTGTCAATTACTTCTGCAAGACAGCAGTCAAATTAAATTTCCGTTCATTGGGTGCTCCCAAATACGCTTACTGTTTTAGCAATCTAAAGCCAGTTTTAAGGCTGTGTTAAAAACTCCAAAAATTTACAAAGCAAAGCTCCAAGACTTGCGAATCAAAACTTGAGAGTAAAACTTAACACAAGTCCCGCTGTATACATTGCAATTATTTGTCATACATTAAAACGAAAAATATTTGACGCTAGATTTAAAGATATAGACATAATACATCGAATATATGGCTCGGATCCTGAGATTCCAGAACACTATCTCTTTTTCGCCTTTTATAACAATCGAAACAAATGCACGTCATTCTCCTTATAATTCCAATTTTCTGCCAACTGAGTAAATAATGGCCTCTGAAATCTGAAACACGCGCAATGAAATGACGGAAAGAATGCTCTTGAATCATATCAATAGCTGGTCCCAATTTAAAAAAAAACAAAAAATTGCACAGGTATTCTACCCGGCTTCTTTCTTGATGGCGTCGTCGTTTTTGTTTCAAAATTATTTAGAAAAACCTTAAATAGCTCACGTTTATAATTTACAAAGTTGTAATTTGTAATATTCATAAATTTATGAAACTTTAGCCGACGCCTCTCATTTAATGATGGAATACCTTCTGCTTCGTTATTTTATGAGATTCCCGTTATTTATAATTTTTATTCATTTCATCAAGGCGGCGAGTACATGGTCGAAGGCCCAAAGTCAATTTACAGATACATAGAAGGAGACTCTACCGCCAAAGGCTTATCTATCATCTTAACATGCATATCTCCGCTCTTGATTAGCGTATCGACTGACGTGACTCAGGCTCATCTCGCGCTCGTCCTACTACGCCCTGTAAATATATACCTACATTTTGTTACATGCGTTGCATATGTACTAGAAGTCGCGTTATACTAATGCCTGTTGCATTTGCATTTTAAACTAGTTGGTGATTTTTTGGCATCTAATTCCGCCAGCATGATTTCTGTTCTAATATTAAAACTAATTTAGTCCTTCTTAGGTCTATACCCCACTTAAAAATACATTGCAGAGACGGACGTAATAATGCCGTGCTTTCTTTTTGAGCCTCCCAAGAACACTAATTACGGACAGAAGAAAGAAGTTGAGAAATAAATATGAAATCGTGGAATTAGTATTATTATTATTATTATTTATAGTCAAATTCGGAAATCATGCGGATCCAATGAGATTTTGATGGAACCAAGTTGGGGGAAAAATGATGATGATTGGAAGAGTAAAGAAGGGGAGTTGGTGTACAACAAGTTTTTCACTACCATTTTTGATTACACATAATTAGTCGTTCGGATAATGAAAACGGGGTGTGAAGAATTGGACCAAAAACTACTCGGCTGCGAGACGACGACGCCATGGCTTATGCACATTTCTCACGACACGGATAATTTCTGAATTAGTAGCGACGAGTTTTTAATAAGCCTCCCGGGTATTCTCGACGACTCATTCCGAAATACTGTTATTATTCAGAATTTACACGAAAAGTTAAACTATAAATGCGTCCAGGGCCAGACAGTGGCTTCTAAATTGTACTGTTTTCGGCAAGCGTTAGCTAATCATATTAAAAAAGTATCTGAAAAATATTGGCATATTGAAGCGGAGTTTAGGCTTAGAGATTATTCTGAAAATATGCAACCTACTGAAATGCAAACGTTAACGTAAGGGTCGGATCAGATAGCCATACTGAACACTTTCTGTTTCATTTTTTGATCGAATACTGCAGTTACTTGAATAGGCCGTTATGCAATTCAGAGTGCCACTACTGGTTGCATTTTCCCAATAATCCTTCTAATAAGGCATTATATGTAGTTGGACTTGTGTGAGTTGGAGATAATAAGGGATGCTTCCCATTCCCAAAGCGTCAGGGCCTATTGTTGACTGGAGCTCGTGTCGTGCAGGCCTTATTTCCCTCAGAATTTCTCCTTTGGAGCTGACGACAATTATTTTCGTCCCATCATCAGCTTGACGCAGAAAAGACCTAAGGAAGTGGAGATAGTGCTTTTGTTGGAAGCATGTTTTCTATTTTGTCGTTATTACTTCTATTCGACACTTTTGGCTTCAGAATTATGTTTACAACAAGTACAGCGTCCCTCCGCCCACTCATTGTTGCACCGTAGCATAGGAGCTGATACGAAAAATACGAAGACGCGATGATGAGAGTTCGTCGCTAGTACAAGAAGCTTGGCAGCATTTCCCGATATTGGAGCTTGCAGTGCAGCACTTGGTTTAGGCAATTTTATGCATTCGGATTGGGATTATGAAACAAATAAACGGAAAATTTTGTCTCTGTGTCAGACTTTAAGGTTTTGCCAATTTTTACATATTTCTTCGTCTAAAGCCGCTGATGGCTGATTGAATGTATGGCTTCTTCAACCCAAACTGTACTTACACTTTAAAATAATTAGCACAAAGTAAAAGCCGTTAGAATCGCTGAATTCAAAATTACTTTTAATCTTACTTTCAAACACATTTTCACGCAAATAACGCGGAGTAACAATACACACAGTAGCACACTTCTTTATACATAAGAGAAAAGGGGCGAGGAATATGCATTGCTGAGGTACAATCTAAATAAGGTAGGAGTAATTGTAGTGACATGGTTCAACAATTAAAATTTGTGCCCAGGACTTATTAACTTAAGCACTTAAACAAACAAGAGCCATGTAATTGACCTGGACAGGTCATCAGTGGGTATGAGTTGTGGTAGGTCCGGAGTTCATCTTCATTATTAATCTAGTCATCTTCCAGAAGAGCATTATGAGTTGCATTGACATTCCAGTCCAAGTATCTCAGCAGACTGAATGAGCCATGTCCAGTAAACCACGTTGAAGACAATAAAAATTATGGAGAAAATTACAAAAGCGTATTTTTCTGTAGCTTCACCCACGATTTCGTAAGCCGTCAGCTTTACGACATGGTTGCTGCGGACGAACTGGGCGTCGTCGCTTTTGCCACGTCCCTTATTTCGAATTGAAACCTGAAAAATGATTTAAAATATTATAAAGGCATTTTTTCTAGACGAGTATCGAGGCTTGCTAAACATAAGCAGTTATTTACCTGTTTATTTTCTTGATCTATTTTCTTCTCTTCGTGTTCTTCCCGAACAGCTCGCATCCTGTAAATCAAATGTATTATTTTAGGAAAATTTTGAAGTTTAAGCTTTCAAGAATTAAATGCTTACCATAGCAAAACAGCAAATTCCAACAATGTCAAGAATACAAAGAAGATACAGGCGACCATCCAAATATCAATTGCTTTCACGTAGCTGACGATCGGTGAACTTTCCCTATTGAAATTATTATGTACAACGTAAATATTTTTGTCGCTGACATGCTAGAAAAATTTTAAAGTGATTTTTGATTTAAAATTAACTTACCGAACGGATGCAAACATGGAAGTTAGAGTAAGCAACGTGGTCATACTGATACCAATCCTAGCCTCGACCATCCGGGATGGAATAAGGAAGCACAGCCATGTAATCACAATGAAGAAAACACTGGGCAAGTATGTTTGAACCATGTGAAAGCTTAACTTTCGTCGGGCATACAGGGTGAATCTTAGGGCATCGTGAGTTTCATCTAAATTCAAAGTATAATTATTAAGTCATCTTTTTAAGAAATGACGGTCGCAACGGTAAACTTAAGAAGCGCTAAAAAAAGTTGTGACTTCAGAATTCAATTTTTGCGAGACGTACTTCTAGGATTATTGAATCCTTGTGTTTTTTTAAGTGCTTCGGTAGACGTGACCTGAATATCAAAATTAGGCTCAGCAGGGTCCTCCAAGTAAACTCCATGTTTGAGCCAACTGAGGTCAAGGTCAGAGCTGAAGTGTGAATAACTCTT
>VNWX01002052.1:0-13163 GCA_009869905.1 Ceratophysella communis | reverse complement strand
GAACAAAGACGAAAGTAGGGTGGGAAATGGGTGGAATTAGGAGAAATTATGCCGTCGTAATGTCAGCTCCTCTGCGAGGACTCCCACTATAATTAGAGTCTCTCGCTAGGAATGACGCACGCAGAACTCTGGGTAGACCAGAACTGCTCGCTTCATGCTATAATGCTTCCAGCTCCAGTACCACTTCTGTCCGCAATTTCAGCTCAATTCCGTTTCATATTTACTAAAATTAGTTTTCAATTTCATTCCAAATGTGAGAAGCAAATTAGCAGAAAATTGCTCATTTCCTGACCCAATTGTATATATAACTTTGCAGCTCTGTTGTCCATTCCTGCTTCGTTTACTGGAATATTGATTCCACAGGTTTTAAAGACAGCTAGGGGTAAATATAGAGCTTTGAAACGTAGTTTTCATGCGGATAATATTGGAACAGTTAGCGAGTAGCTTACTTGAGCACCTAGGAATAGACTGTCACTCCATTTGTTCCTGGCTAATACCCGATTGACGTTAACCCAGGCCTTTGGGCGTAGGAATCTGGGGCTGAGTGACAGACGTATTTAATTGTGCGTAAGTAAGTCGGCAGCAGGAGAGTGGGAATAGAATAACTTTTCTCCGGAAGAAAACCAGTGCATTCCACCAACTGCTAACTTTCTCTGCTTCCAACTTGTATAGTCAGTCTAAGTTCTTGACTAATGCCCAGCCGAGCATGCACCCGTCCATCTTAAATGTAAATGCAGCTCTTGTCCACAGCTCAACGTACAATTCAGGCATACTGACTACCGACGTCAGTTGACCGGACGAAATTCAGAATTGCAAATGTCTTTTAACATAAGTGCAAACGTATGGTTTAAGAATCGCAATGAGCATTCTTGTAATGGTCAAATAAAAAGGCCTTATCGCGTAAATTTGTTCAAATTACGAATTTACTGCAAATCGAATACACAATCTACAGCGATCCAGGTTTTTTCCTAGCCCCGAAACCATTCAAACTGACATGAATGCAGCCCTGTCACCTTAGCCCTTAATTCGAGAGGGAAAGGACAGTGATTGGTGTGTTTACTTGTACGTGTCGAGAGAGGATGGAAAAGTGCCAAGTGCTCGGCTGTCTTGCAGACCTTAGCACAAAGCCCAACACCTCCCAAGCACATCTCTCCTCAGAGAAAATCAAACAAATTATTAATTAACTCTCGAAAAAGACAAGCAAAGTGCCAAAATAGCGTCACCCTCTGCCTCAGGATGGCTTAATCCTCATCTCAGGTCACATACTAAATCCCAACTAATTTTAAAGTGTCTTACAAATGGTAATGTTAGATTCCAATAAATGAAATTTTCGACAAACAGCCATCATACTATGGCCGCATGCCACATCTCAAGACCAGACATTTAAGCGAGATGAACAGCGATAAAACATAACCAACAAGTCCAATGTACTTGTACGTACATCCTATAGCGAAGAAGACATAGAAAAAAAGTTTTATTTCACCCGAAAATAAAATGCGGGTCCAAGTTTTCGGGATCTGACTCTTGACTTGAATCTCGGAGACGACTTTGGAACTCTTTCTCGTGACTTCAATTCATATTCATTTCATATAGAGCATTTCTCGTATATTTTGCATCTCTATCTACTAAATATTTCTTGGCATTCCTCGCTTTCTGTCGAATAAATTATGAGCGGGAGTAAGGCCTACAATTGAGATCGAGTGCTGAGATGCATGCAGACTTAGATTGCAAAAAGGTCAGGCTGCCATGGTAACTGGGTCACGGTGGTTTATGCGTTCTGTATTGCATACAAGGCTGGCAAGGAATCCTTGCTGCTTTGAGCAGCTTGCCAGCTAGCAAGTCCTCTGTCATCTGTCTTGTTAGTACCCTTTGAGACACGCTATCGACTCTGTAATTGTTCCGTTGCGTAGCAACAGGCATCAGAGCCAACGGATTTCTTTTGTGACAGAGCCCTGCAAAGCCTACGCCAGAGTTTAAGCTACATACTAGAAAAGCATTTGCAGTTTTTCGAGAAAAGTCTAGTTTCTAGATGTTCCTGCCTTTCACTTTGAGAATACAAAGAGCTTTATTAGGGCTTCTGACACAAAAAAATAGAGGCAAGAGAGGCGTACACGATTCGGAGATAAATTCTGGAAAAATGTCCCTTACACAGAAAAAAAGGAGCGACAGAACCAGAAAAAGAAGAAACTTCATAATCTCAGTTTACATAATCTCGTGTGTAAAATGAGAACGGGAATTGGAACTTCTTTATTTTCGCTGTTCGGGCAACCTGTTAGCGTCAATTTCTAAATATAAACAAAACAGGAAAGTTCTGCTAGCTCGATCTACTTGACACGTGTGTAGATCGTAGCTTCTTTGAATCTCACATTTTAAACGCGCTTTGCTCTAAACTAGAAGCTCATTTGTTGAATTAATTAACTTGATGACTGATTCGTTTAAACAGCCTTGACCCAAGCCTTCGACAGCACCGGCAACACAGCCTAGATGAGATAGGCATAATCATTTACACTGCCGTACATAAGGCCAGACGGATATCCTGCTTTCTCTTTTGCACTTAGCCTGCATCTCCGACGACTTTCTCCACTCTCGTCTACATCTCTCTCGCATGGAAATGAGCCATGAGTCCTGGCCTCAGCCCAGATTAAAGGTCAGAGCACCAGCCAGTCTCGTCTACGCAGATCTACGTGCACGCATTTAATTGTCAGCGGATCATAGCTGTCTACAATGTCAGTGCAAAGTACAATGATAGTCAGATTATCTAACTTAAAATGTATGTCTTTCACATTTGACTCTGACCTACGCAGAGTAGATCTCATAAATATTGGGGTTTCAGTTGAGTTCAGATCTTATTTAAAGATTTTATGTGTTTACAAAATTTTTACGAGATTTGCGGTATTTTTGCTGAGTTCGTCATGTAATCGTTAAGCAGAGTAAGGAGTACAGGATAGGCATTGCGGATTGAAATTGAGCTGGTCGTATGAGCATAAAATATACATTGCCTATAGCTAGGCCTGCTTCCGTACTGGCTATAGCATTGACGTCAGCTCTTGCATATAAAAAAGAAGGTTTTGAGCTCTCGGAATAGAAAATATGTAGTAAAAACAAATTAATGAATCTCCGGAGCCTACTTCTTCGTCTCCTTCTGGCAGCAGGCTTAATGAAGGCCAAGTCAAACGAAGGGTGGCTCACTTACAATTAATAAAGGCGGAGCGGGAGTAGTCGTGAGGCTTTTTTTTGACGACCTTGATCGTCTAACGCGTGTGCTCTAGATTATCAAAGCTTGACGGTGAGCGATCTACAGGCATCTACCTGAATTGCATGAAAAGGGAAAATTTCCAAAGATCGTTAAAGCTGAATTGAAATTGTCATTGGTTTGATGCTTTTGTCGAGACCGTCCCAAGTGACCCATTCCATTTATTCACACTCGTCCGTTGTCAATTAGATTCTGTTGGAAACGGCTGTCAGAGAGCGTGAGGCCCACGTCAATCAAACAAGCATTAAAACGCTCACTTAATGAACGTGAAGTATATATAAACGCCGCGTGCAGCACAGGTCCAAGAGCACACGACGGGGATGGTATCAGTAAGGTCTTTAAATTTAAATGTACGTCGGCACTTAAGATAAGACGATGTCTCCATTGAGAATGGGCTTCGTAACTGGAGAAAGATGAGGTCTTGCTTGAGTCTGGAGAGCCCATTTCACCTGTCCGCTAATGGAATTAAGTAATGAGAAATGAGGCCGAAGATCTCCATCTCAGCTGACCTGCTCGCAGTCGTCGTAAAAGGGCAAGAGAGGCTTATATGCCAAGAACGGGCTCTCAAGTTTGATGGCTTAATAAGTAGTCGGCAGAAAGCATTTATGGGCCTCTGCCCTTAGTCACTAAGCCACTCCATCAAATAGTACCTTACCTACCCTAATACCATTTCAAAAGTTCTGCGACAATTCCAACGAAATCAATTGTATCCATTTTGCATAAAATTTAAGCTTAAAATAGGATTTGTTGTGACAACTTGACCAAAAGGTTTATTCGATAAAAACTCTTAAAATCCTGAATTTTCATAGCATTTTTGATTGGCCTCACTTTATTTCTTTCGTATGAATTTTAATGAGAAATTTGTAGTTTTATGAGAATAGGCAGAAAGATTATAGTAGTTCTAAATTCGGGTTTATTTTTAGTGCGTAGTAGAGCCGTAGACTTGATCATCAGGAAATGAAAGCCCGGTTCTAATTGCTGGCCAAATTACGAGCTCGTCATAAACTGAGGCTGAAAGCCAATGTTCAATGCTCTCTGCTTCCCTAGCAATAGAACTCAGCTCAGAGTTTCATTCTACACGAAATTAGGCTTTAATGGTGTCATTACGAAAACCTCCAGTTTTACAATTACAAATTGTCACAGCGAAACGACGCGGCTCGAATAAAAGTTTTTTTTTCTTTGCTCAGTTCCAAGAATATAAACTGCATTTTATGGAAGTGGAGCAGAAGGAATCAAGGAAAGAATCAGGATTCTGGAACTACGACTCGTAATTAGAGTTTGAGGGCCTTGCTTCGCTTTTTGTACATTACTCTCAACTTTGTAATACAGCCTTAAAGCCATCGCTTTTCCGAAAATATTCTACGATTGGCTATTGAATAGTCCAGTGACGTTGAAAACACTTACGGGAAATTCAACAAGAGCAGAACATGATTAAAAGCCCTTTCTCGACCTCCATGAAACAAAAGAGAGCTCGGAAAATGCCCTGAGCTTCGATTTGAAAGCAGGGCAGGGCTCCGAGAGCACCGAAAACAAAAGAACTGCAAACAATAATTATGAGCAACCGCTCACACATCAAAGTTATCACCAAGCGTCAGAAATATTTCAAACATATTTCATTTCCTGCATGAAAGACCTGCAACCTATCCAAGATGAAACTTATTATGTTACCTAACTACCTAATTATAATTTAGCGAGTATCATACGACATACGATCCAAACTTTGAACCCACCAAAATTCAGTTTTGTAATATCGCCTTAACTTGCAAATACGCAAATGAAATTGAGCCCCGAGCTACCTCAGCTCCGCTCAGACTGCATTTAATATATTGAATATACCCGACTGCATGCATATCTCAGTTCTTATGTCAACTCTTGCAAATAAAACAAAGCCTAGAGTATATTTGTGGAAGATCGAAGATAGTTGCGAGTTCTTGAGGCCAAATGCCGGCCTTTGTTGTCCTTCTCGGTAATTCTGACAAGGCGGAGTTGTTAAAGTCCAAACTGAGACAAAACTATTATTCAAGCACTTTTATGACTGACTCATCCCCTTCATGTCATGTCGTCGTCGTCGGAATGAGACACGAGTTAAGTTGATGGGACGAATGCACTAAGCTCCGTTTCAATTCCAGTCTACGCTGAGTTCGTAATAGTAGGTTAGAGGTAGCTCATTTTGCAGACTAACCAAACCCTCTCGTCTGCATATTAGGTGAGAACAAAGGAAACCATGGTGATGTGACGTTCGCTCTGTCTCTTCTGCTCAATTAGATCATATATGTACAATCTGAAATTTAACTCAAAGTTCCTACTTAAATCTAGAGCGTTTTCGAAGTATTTTGTAGAGTCGTACGGCCATTTCCAATCTCTTCTCAAACGCCTTTCAATTTAATATCTGCAGAAGTTTGGAATTCAGAATCCGTGTCAGCGTCAGCAGAAATAGAAACAAGCTTTGCTTAGTCTAAACTTTTTTACCTTCGACGTCGGCTTGATTTGATTTGCTTATGCATTCGTACTTGCATTTGTCTTAGGTTGAAGGAGAACAATGGAATAATTACTGTCTGTCAAGTGTGTCAAGGCGACAGAGCAAGACAATGGACAATATATTACAGTACAGACACACACGCAGCAGGTATTGGAGATGGAAAAATAACCCTGCAAAGTAGCGTCGGAAATTTCAGCCATTTACGGAGACCGGGTACTTTTTTCCCCCGGTCTTTTGTTCAATATTCCGTTCCATGATCACATCGGATTTACCCTAACCTAACTTGAATCCATACTTATGCTATTATGATAACGAGGTCGCAAGGAATCAGATTCAGTAGCGAAACCCGAGACGTCAAGTCGGCACGACGAAGTCAATGGACAGGAAAGAAAATCGTGGAGCTGCTGTTGCGAGTTTTGTGTGACACAGACTGCCGCACGAGGACTTGTTTAAAGTATAGCTCCTCGGTAGGTACGTTGGCATTATGATCATATGTCTTGAGCAGAGCATCTGCTGCCGCTGTTCCGGCCTGATAATGGGCGACATGATTAGAGAACCGCCTATTAATCCCACTCCTTCCATTCTGCATACTTAACTTACATTATATTCCATTATAAAACAGAGAGAGCTGAGGCTTGTGCGACATTCTGCCTGAATCTCGACAGAACAACACACGGCAGCAGGAGGCTAAAGAGCTCTCCCGAGTCCCCGCCGCCGCCGCCTCATATTTCAGCCTTCCTGCCTTCAGATTGATCATTCACACTCGAGCAATGCCGAGTTTCTCAATGTCCTAATGGCAACGGCGAACGCTCTCAAGCGGCACCACCAGCATTTTCCAAGAACAACAGCCTACTACGCAACAACTCCGTTCATAGTATAATTTTCTAAATAGCTCAACTCCAGCCACAAAATTTGAAACCGGAAAGACCCCACTTCAAACCGATACAGCCAACGAATCGATATCTTTACAGAAAACCAGCTGAATGCCGACCTGTCGTGATAGCAGTATTTATGACTGAGACAGTGACAAAAGCGGGTTGGCATCTATTACTTGGATTAAAGTGGGAGTGGTTGGGAAGCAGCTATTGAAAGCTAGCTTGAGCTACGTTGATGACAGAGAGGGGATTTATGGGCAAGGGCAAGTGAACAGATGCGAGGCCGGAGGAATGCGGGAGCCCAAGACGACGCCGCCGGGCCACACACACGCAGGCAGAGCGAAAGGTGTCTTCTTGTCTTGTGACTTCTCGGCTCCCTGCATCAGGATTTCTGGATGGAGACTGATCCCGTGAAGACGAGGCTCATGTGGGAGCAGAAGCAGTCAGCAGAAGGAGCACAGAAAATTGGGCAGACTTGGGCTCATCATTCCGGATGAAAATCTCATTTCACGGAATAAAAAATGAAACTAAGGCAGGAGATGAGCCGAGAGATCACGGACTACAGACTTCCTCTGCCTCTGCAGCTTCTATCTCGAGAAATGACAATTTTAAAAATAGACGATATCCTGCTGAACATTTCAATCTGCTCCTATTTGTCCTCTGCCTCGGATTAGCTCAGATTTCAGAGACGTCAGATAAGAAATGTCAGAAATGAAATGAAATAGGGACATGCAGTTCACGTAACATCTCATCTGCTTCAATTTTAACGTGCTACAAAATGCATTGGCCGATATATGGGGTTCTGACCTTCTGTGCACATAACTGACCCAGCTCTCAAACGCTGACATGATATTATCTGACTCTAACAGGTGTAATAAAGACTTGTTTACTCGTGCCATTTTCTTTGTGGAACGTCTGCTGTCTCGTCTGGCCAGGGCGACAAGAATTGTGGAACGAATCATTGTGACAAGGCAGAAGAACATAGAAGCGTTTGATCTTCCCTTTTCAAAATATTATTTTCTGGCCGAGGCCGAGACATCACGCTTTTCTTCTAAAAAGGATTCGGACGATAAAAAGACTTTGGGCGAAAGCATAATATTTTCAAAAATAACGAAAATTTCCTTTTCCGGCATACAAGCCTCTCAGAAAATATTAAATACACACTTAAACTGCGATAGGCCCCTGATATCAAATACCGTAGTTCGTCGTTGGTCTTTCATGTGCACTAGATTGTGCATAAATTTCCATATATTTTCAATAGCGGGGCATCACAAATAGGCCAGTAGTGCTTGATCGCTTTTAAGCGTTCTGCTCTCCATAGAGCTCTAGGACGAAATACGCATGGAAGCGCTGAAAACTGTTCAAGAATTCGTCCCTGCCAGGAGCACGCATACCCCACTCGTCGTGCCAAACTTTTTTTTGCACTAAACGCAATAATTTTTGATTAATCATGCTCCACTTTAATGAAGAAAAATGAGTGATATATCGATGTTTGTTAAATTGTGAACTTCGCCAAGGTTAGGCGAGGCAGCAGAATTAAATGAAATCAGAAGGCAGAGGAACTCGGCCACGCAACAGCGGACGAGAGAACGCTCCGAAATCCACGAGCCTTCGTATTTTTAAACCCCGAATCCACCTTCTCGCTCTCAGCAGCCTTACCTTGTTGGCTGCGTAGGAGTCTGGTCTGCCGTATCAACTTAATAGTCATCTCGTTGGTAGTGAGTAGAGGAAGTGGAGGACGACGACGGAGAGATTGAAATTGAGCCAAAATTAAATTTTCAGATAGCAAAAAAAGCGGCGTCAGATGTCTTGCAAACTCATGTCGAAAGGAAGAACGGGAAGAGAAAAGCCTCATTTTCTCCCACTTCTCCCACCTCATTCCGCCGAGACTCCGAATTTCCGTCCCAATCTACCTCAGACATCAGCTCCGCACATAAGAGATCATCATCATCCGGCCCAGCAGCTTATGGCTTATGGCTTCCTCCCTTACCTTACAACTTTTGCAGGGCTTTCCTCACGGCCCTCCGAGTGCTTCTGAATTCTGTGCGGGAGCTACTTAAGAAGATATGCGTTTAGTATTGTACTGCTCATTATTATAGCATCTTATAAATGCACATTTAGAACTCTTAAATCGTCCATGTTTAGCCCTAACCCAACTAAATCCCACTTACAAATTTTTGGATGTAACTTAAGTCATTTGATTCGAATATTCCGTATGCGTTATGGCTAACTCAGTGGTGGTGGAGTCATCATTCAATTAAATAAATGCTTTCAGAATGAAATGCTTCGGAATTAATTTGAAACCTGTCGTGCCTTTGTCATTAGCTCACAACGTCGTCTCTTACTTTCACCCGCTCACTATTCCTGTCAACGAAACGAGCAAGAGATCGAGTGTGCCTACTAAAAGATCAATACCTGGTCTGGCTGCTGCCACCAGGCAGGCTTTTAGGTTTCTAAAATCTCGGAATCAGTCAAGGCGTCAAAAAACTTCAATTTCTACGTCTAGGTCTCACGGCATCCGACACGACTGTCAAATGCAGGCATTTAATTAAGAAATACTATACTATTTCTGGACGAAAACGATGAGGAGTAAATTGCACACGTGCACACTCGGTCCACTTCCACTAAACGTGCACTTTAGAACTCTTCTTTTGATTTTCATTGTTATGCAAATTGTGCGAAGGTTTCATCGCAGCTCGAGTTACACAATTTTTTACGTTCTGTAAACTACGACTCCGATGCCGTGCAGTCGAAGGCATTCAATTAAAATTTCAAGTCGAAGTCAGTGCTGGACAATGTTGAGGCTTTGCCCTGGTATTCAATTTCTCCATGGTTTCCTAATACATAGCTGGAGTTCCTCTTTGTTTGAAATAAAGAAGGACGTCTTTTCGTGAATGCTTTGAGTCCAAGATTGAGAAAACAATGTTTGGACTCGGAAAAGAGACTTGGAGAGAGATAGAGAGACTCGTCGACATCCGGTTCAAACGAGGAAATGGAGAAGGAAAGATGAAGGGAAAAGAAACAAATACTTTGTTTCTAAATCCTTTCGGCCTCAGTCTCTGCCTCTTCTGCCTGGCTCCATTCCACTAAAAGCCATTCTTTCTGCAGGGAAAGCGAGAGACAGCTCAGCTCAGCTCTGACGAACAACTAAAAAACGTAGTTGGTGGAAATGAGCTCCAGACGTCAGCCGCACAAAGGACTTTCAAAATCAACTCACTCTCCCCCAAAAACCACAAGTCTATTTATTTACTAATCTCAACTAAGTCTCATTTACTTTCATTAATTCAACTCTTGACGGAGAATCAAGAATGACAAGACCAGCTCAGCTCAACTCAGCCACATTTTCAAGGCAGAAGCATCAAGATCATTATAGCGAATGCCTGTTACACTACTTGCATTGTGAATTTTATGAATTATGTGATAGTTTCATCGTAATTAAGAACGTGGAAACTTCGACTGTCTCTTAATTTTGGAGAAAGCCCAAACTCAATACCCGACCAAACTTTTAAATTTGGAGAATATTCGTGGCCTTAGAGATATTATATATTGGTAGACGATCAGTCCCACAGACAAGCCCCCTAGATCGTAATGTATTATTCATGGACGAGAGGCTTTTAACTAAAAAACTAATGCAATTAAAGTGAGGACGAACAAGACGGAAGAACGGAACTAAAAAAACGAACTTTTCTGTTCAAGTCTCTCTGAGGATTTGACATTTCTCGATTTTTTTTCCTTTGGTAAAAAAGGCAGACGAGAGTCACGGAAAGGCTTTTCTACGTTTGACTTTCGCTTCTAACGGCCTCACTCTGTTAGAACTTGTGCTCTGTAATGCTCCTCCAGTTGGGTTTATGACCTTCCTCTTGGTCACGCAGCGTCTGTCTTCGCCTTTTCTTTAATTACGAGTTTTTCTTCTTTGGCGAGAATCAACTAACGAGTCTATTTATCATGCTTTTCAGTGTTCATTCACACGAGGTTAGGGTTAATGTAGCAGGCAAGGCTGCAGGCTCGGATTGCATACTGTCCCATAAAAAGTGGCTGTGCTTTTTCCAGATTTGGGGCATTGATGCGAAGAGAAGTCATTGATGCCTTTTTCAACAAATGAAGCATGCAGAATACTGAATGATAAAAGCAGCTCTGTTACAAGTGTGGACGAAATTAGACTAATTATAGAGAGCCGCAGGTCGTGCCTATGCCCGATAAGGTCACACTATAGGTCACAAGCTACTAACTAGTCCACCAAAGTCTTCGCAACACTCAAGACTCGGCTCGTTATCTCATCCCAGGTTCGAGGGGCTTATATGTAGCTGGCTGGAATGGATTTTGTATTAGTATTATAGCTCCTATCAAGAAGCTCCAGCTCCAAAGTGGTCCTCGAGCCAGAGTCTAGTCCTGGAAAATTGACGGGAGCGGAAGGGATTTGGAAAATTTCAAGATTGCACAGCACGAAGCAGTACAGACGAGTAGTGCCACGCACGAGGCAGTTCTAGGACAATTTCGAGCTTGAAACATAAAAAATTTAATGCAGCTCGAGAATATTTAATGCTCAAGCTAGGACTTGCTGACCTACATTAAGAAACAAATTAAAATAATTGCATTTTGCAACTCAGCCTTTCGGCATGTCTGGAATATTTGAAGCGTCAAATATTTGCCTTGTCTTAAGATAACAAGTCAATAAAGCATTCTTAGACGCCGCCGCCGCTGATGCTCATTCTCCTGCAATGAACTGTATACCCAACCATGTTACAGAGGACTGTCGTCGTCGAGTCAAGGCAGTGAAATGATAGCAAAGCCTCTAATTAGACCTCTTCTTCACGCAAACGGTTTCAACCGCAATATCATAATTGCCCATATCGAAAGCAAATCCAAGGCAACAGACTCAAACCAAAATATCAACCAACTATAAGCGCGTCCATTTCAACTTAATTACACACTAACAAGCTTCCAGTCCGTGAAATGGAGCTCAATTCCCTAACCGGCAAATATCGGGTTATTTCCGTACAATACTGACCAAAAATTCACGTATCTTTTCTCAGTTTATAAAGGCACATGTAGCCATATTAAGAACAGAATTTTAGTTTTAAAAGTGCATCGCCTCGCCTCCTTTAAAAGGCCCCTTTTTGTAATTTTCCAAACTACATCAAGCACCACAGGCTATTTTCAAAACCTCGTGCGAAAATTTGGCCGGATGATTGATAATGCAGACAACGACCTGCTGACCTCTTCTCGTCTGACTTGCGATGACGCAAAAGTATTTATGATCGACAGTCGTCTAATATATGTAATCATCGTCATCTTCAGTTTGCAGTGGCTTGTACTAGTTTGTAATTTCAATGCCTTGTGCAACACTGCTTATCTAAATCTAAGAAACATGATACTTTGTCCGCGCTAATAGCTTCAATTGAATGAGACGAATTTATGTAAAGGCTATTGATGAGTCTATCGTGATATAAGATGCCAGCTGAGCTTTACGTAAAAATAAATGGGAAAATAACCAGACGCATTGAAAACTGAAATATTTGGAAGTGATCATTAATGCCACATTATGCGTATGAGTAAACATGTATTTGGCTCACAAAGATGCTCAAACCTGTTCGTATATTGTGGTTTTTTCGAGCAGGACTGTGATGAATATGCTTAATTGGTGTCATGGAAATGTGCGCGTAGGTCTGTTCAAACAGAAATAGGAAACTAATTATGCAAATAGAGTCTGTATGCATTGTATTTACGAGTTTGAGTGACTCTTCGACAGAACTAAATCTCACTGCTTGCGGGTGCGGAAGGGCTACAGAACAAGTGACAAGTTTCACACGTTAATGCCCCAATCTGCAGCAGGACAAAGCGTCTGTGTTCCTTATGTTAGCGTCTACTTCTACTTGAAGTTGCAACTGAAGCTCAGCGTTGCATTTTAATTTGCTGAAACACAGTATCGCGTAACCGCAACATACACTCGCCTGCATGTTAAATGCCTTATGTCTTGTGTCAATGGAAGCTTCAAATATGCTTCTCGACAAAGCTCCGTTGCGTTGCCCAACTGCTACTCAATTCCTTGTCACGCCGCTCTGAATCGATTTAGGAAGTGTTGAGTCTCTGGAATTTGGAATGCTCTGTCACTTCTCGAGCACGACCTCGAGACTTTTATCAGTGACAGTCTACACGGCAGGAGCGGGTTTTCTCTCCTTCCGAGCGATATCGTGTATCTATTCAATTCCAGGAAAACATGTCGTTCTCTGATCACATCTCTCAAATGCGTCCGTTTCATGAGGCTCAGGAATGTCTCGAGAACATATTGACGCTGACTTGAGACAGGTTTTGATACTTATCGTCCTGTCTCGAGTCACAACACGAGAATAGCTTTAGAGTCGAGCAGTTATTGATCCACGAATGATTGAAAATTTCAAAATGCTGCTAATAATACCTAAAGGCACTACTACATATACAGGGTCCCACATATCACATTGCACCATAGGCATTTTATATACGCCGAAGTCGTACAATATCGAACAATATACCAAATTAAAGCTTATTTCAGTGCGAATCTAACGGTACCATCCACGTT
>VNWX01002051.1:0-13166 GCA_009869905.1 Ceratophysella communis | reverse complement strand
GGGGGGGGGGAGAAAAAGGTTTAGTGGTGCCCTGTATATGAAATTACTAGAATCAACAAGCAGTTTAAACTTTAAGCTTAACTCGATATGAAGCACGAGGGAAAATTTAGTCAGCACCAACCGAAACTATGCAAAGACTTAAATATATCGGTAACCTATCATACATTATATTCTGCAATTTGAGCTCCTTGTAAGAAATGGCGGAGGAATGCCATGAGTGGCATTAAAATTAATGAAATTACTGGAAAATTCTAGTACTATCACTGAAACAATACAGGGATTAGATTTTGGGACATGTACTAGGAAATCAGGTTTAGTTTAAGTAAGTTCGAAATAGTCAGTGTAACAAGTTGACAAGTAACAAGATTAAAAGTTCTCCATCATGAGATATACTCTTTGGAATGGATTTGTAATCTTTGTCGAATAGTCCGATTACCGTTAGCTTCCAGAATCAGAATATTCTGATTCTGGAAGCTACAGTAATTATTACCTGTCCTGGTAAACTTTCTGTCACTTTAAGAAGTTCATTATTTCGAAATTAGAAGGACAAGGCTATCTTTGACCGAGTTGTTACAAATGCAGTTCTCTACCTAAACCTTAAGACCGAAATCATTCTCTCATTTTTAGGCCATTAACAGTATACAATGTTATAAAAATGAAACCCTGGTCTTGTAAAGTCAACTCACTTGGTATGGAATTAAATCTCGTGAGATTGAAGCCCTTGTGTGAGTCGTGAGTCCATATTTATTTTTGTTGACTGGGGTCGTTCTGTTTAAGCATGGCGAGTAACTTATCGTTCGCCTTGCACTCCGATTCCAACTCCTTCAGACATTTTTCGTATGATACCTTTTGGTCTAGCAGCCTTTGTAGCTCATGCTGCATTTTCTCAACTGCAAAGCAGAACATGGATAGATTTTATATTCAGATTTTTTGAAGAATAGAAGTAACTAGAACTCAACCAAGATAACTAGTGTAAGTGTAAACTACCTGAGATCTTTTCTCCACTCAGCGTTTTGTCCACTTTGGAGCACGTATCTTTCATGCCTTCATGCAGCGACGAAAGCTGCCGGAGAAAACTTTCACGTCCTGCAGGACTCGTACATGCTCTGCTTAGGAAGACAATATTGTCGTTCATGATTCATGTTTGTAGACTGTAGACCAGCTTGGCATTACAAATGCAATGTTCAATTATAGTTCATGTTCATAAGCTTACTGTTGATATGAGTCAACTATAGAGTTCAGGAGCGAAAGTTCTTTCTCCAGGTACCGTTTGGTATCTTCTAAAGAGTTGTAGAGGCTGAAGAACTGCTTGGTCTGTCGGTGTGTTGCAGAAACTACGCAAAGACGTATGACATTAAAGTGGAATTAATTATTAATTCCAGAAAATCGGAATGTAATGCATTTACCTTGATTGTAAAGTTCTACGAATCTTAGGCGATACTCGCGAAGCTCTGTACGATTAGGAACTTGATCAACCTGACGTTTCAAGGTTGCCATGCTTCATATTTATTGAGCTAAGCTCTGAGCGACCAGCTTCCACCCGGGCTTTGGCACGCTGTAATTGGGCGAGTACTTCGGCTTGAGGTGCGTCGGCAGCATCTACAGCGGTGCACAATACACAAATTTTAGTTAATTTGAGCTCCTTTGGGCAAACTCACAAACGCTGCATAAAAATCAAACTCGAAATGTGAGTAATAAGTACGAAAACGAGCCGTTACTGGTCACAAGAATTAATTGGACAGTCAGCATCACTCACCGTCCTGTGTATGCGAGATTTTGAAGTCGCTCCAGTTCATTATTACACATTTCTTTAAATTGCCTTTCGTCACTCTTAAGTCTCTCGTAAGTTGCAAGATATGACTGAATTTCTTCTGCCGTTTTATTATCTGACTTATTTGCTTTTTTTCTTTCAATTTCTTCCGCTTCCTGATCGACATTATTCAGCCGAAGTCGTAGTTCATCGAGCTGAGCTGTTAATTCAGCAATCTGGGATTTTTTGACGCGCTCTTCTTCTTCACATTTAATTAGCCTTTCTGTCAGTGCTTCGTTTTGGTCAAGTAAATCTGATACAAGATTTCCACCAGCAGCAGAAGTTATGGGAGCGTGCATTGGACTTTTGGAAGGTTTGGATAAAGTCTGAAATAATTAGGAGAATCGGTTAAGTATACACGTTCTTATAATTGTGATTTGGAAGATTATCTTGCTTTTAAAAAATAGTTTTCAATTGAATTCATTTACCGATCCAGAGTTCCTTGACTTCACTTCAATACTTGTTTCTTCGGCCATTTTAACTCACTAACTTTTTTACACTTTATTTATTACTCATTACTCACACTTTCAAATCTGCAACCAAGCAAGCGTACCTGTCGTCAAACTTCATTCATGATTCATAAAATCAGCTTATTTCATGAACCACAGGTGACGCTGGCAGCATATAGGCATCAGGTCCTAATGGAAAATTAAAATTAAACTAATTAGCATCTAGAATCTCACTTACACTTATCTAAAATCTAAATATACATACAACATGAATAATCTTCTGACAAAAGAGAGGATCAAAATATGTAAGTATGTACTTTATTATACCACTTACAACATACATACCAATCAACGAAATACGACTTGCGATATGCGCTGTTTGTATATCTAATCCTCACCTCATACGCCTAGCAAAAGGTGGAAGTATAGAAATAATCCTCTAATTTCTTCGCGACCAACAACCAGTCCAGTTGTTCAGATAATCTGGCCAGGCAGATTCAGTCAGATGCTAGTCCTCCGACCAACTCGAAGTACTAACTCCAACGATTAAATAACACTGATGACTGAACTGGACTGAAAACGAGATGAAGGAAGATTCAGCTGACAGCCAAAAACTGGATAAACACTTTGGTTATGCCCCGGCCTCGGCTAATTATCCAAAAAAGCCAGGTGATCTTATCGGAGTACGAGTACAGCTAGAAGCTGCCCAGCTTGAGTGAAAGGGAAAGTTTAAAGTTTATGGGACTGGCCAATCGACGACGACGACTGCCAACTGCACTGTCTGTCTACCTCCTCTTCGTCCAATGATAGTTGTCATTTGTCATTAGAATCCCATTTCACATTTGCAGTAAGTACATTATAATTGCCAGATTATCGATCGCTTTTAGCCTGTCACCAGCGCAGCATTTCCGCCGATCAGTTTGGAACGAACTGAAGTGTGCGACTCATCTGTCTATCTTCCTGCCCTGCTGGGTTAACATCCTTGTCCTTCGTCAACCGTTAAACAGGTGAGACACAGGTGTTTGGTTACGCCATGTGCACATCCAACATTATAATGTCGTGCAATCTTATTCCTTCCTAACACGGACACACTACTCAATATGGCTAGAGGCTAGAGGCTAGAGCTGTTACAGTTCAATTTTGAACCTATATGGTGTATGGTGTATGGTGCTGTTATGTACTGCCTGAATGTTGAATTAGATTCCGTTGTCCGTATTGTTTCATTTGTCAATGTTAGTTGTCTGTAAATATGACATAGCAGATTCACATTTATTTCTATTTATTTATAACCATTCTCGTTTTTTAGGTAAATTACTGATCTTGAGTATAATCTCATTGGGGTCAAAAATCGGCGACGACGACGGGACGGAGAATGGAAGATGACGGTGTTGATGATGGAAGCTGGTAAGTTTCGGACTGGAAAACGATAAGATCATATGCTATATCTGTAACCTAAAAATCCACTGTCCAATAGCAATAGCCACGCTAAATGACTGACTTACCGGTTATAATATTAGTGAGGTCGCTATTGTTGGTCATCTTTGTTCACATACTGAGCTTCTCTTGGCCTTAGCCAAACAACTTTTTCGAATTAAATGGAGGTTGAAACCGTTTATAACTTCCGTCGGCAGATTTATTACGTCCGCCATAGTCATTGGGTATTCTACGACCCGTAAACTACTCGCGGTTTTAATTTGTGGGCCTGATTCAAGTTATGTCAATTTTTTCTGGCTAAATATGACATGCAACGTGAGGGATTTTCAATGGTGAATGGCGTACAAATTAACATTCGTTTTGTTGAATTAAGTAATGTATTCCTGGTTTGCTACAGGGAGTTGGTGCCTTGCCCTCGAGACATCACTTCAGGATGAAGAGGGACATGGACCAAACTTGGAAACCGTTTTGGAAATCTGCAAAGGCCGAAGAATACCGGCTCATCTTCGCGCACAGGTGATGCATTGGAATGTACTTTACTTTCGGCCATAACTGTTTGCCAGTTTGCAGTGCACTTTTGTAATTACTAAGTAGTGATGCCCAGATTAATTGGCCAGCCGATTAATCGGCCGCAAATTACCACTTTTTTGGGTTATACCGATTAATCGGCTGGCTGATTATTGAAATGAATAATCGGCCAATTAATCGGCTACGTAGCCGATTAATTGCGCACACAAAACAGATGTCAAAACTCACAACGTAACTTTATTTATTCGGAATTCCGATGGCATTTTCCCCCACTCAATATTACCTTTTAATCGGCCCGCCGATTACCACTTTTTTGGGGTTTTACCGATTAATCGGCTGGCCGATTACCACTTTTTTGGGTTTTACCGATTATTCGGCAGGCCGATTAATGACTTGCCGATTAATTGGATGAGCCGATTACCCAAAAAACCATAATCGGGGCATCACTATTCCTAAGCTAACCTAACCCTCTATCAGAGATCAGAGACCTTCCCTAATTGATAAGTCTGAAACTTTGGTCTGCGAAAAGTTGTGAGTCGAATTTCACAGCTCAGTAAATTGAATTAAATTTATTTCCAGGTGTGGCAACTCTGCCTAGGAGTGGATGAATATACCGCTAAACTCCCTGTTGGCTCAGATATTTACGACCTTCCGGAACAACAGGAATTAAGAACTGATTGTCAATCATTTGTTGGTATGTGTAAAAAATAATCGCGCAGTGTCGAAATGAGAAATGACTCTAATTTTACTCTCTGTTTTCTGTTTGTTTTTGTGCAAAGCCTTGAGGTTAAATTTTAATATTATGAATTGGATTTGCTTTCAGAAAAGCTTAGCAACGAGGAAGAAGATCGAGTTTCTATCGTGTCTGACTTGGAATCAGTGCTAACTGGGTATTGCAAGTCAACCGGCATTCCGTACGAAAGTGGGTGCGGGTGGTTGGAAGTTCTTCAACCTCTGGTTACTTTAAAAGTATCTGCTGGCCAACTTTACCAGTGTTTCCGCGCTGTCCTAAAAGATTATGTTCCCCGAGACGTCAGTAACCCCGAGGGATTACCATTTCATATCTTCAGACTCTTACTTCTTTATCACGATCCTCAGCTGTGTTCCATATTGGACTCCAAGAGAATCACACCGTTTTTGTATTGTTCAACTTGGGTAAGTTGCAAAATATACATACATGACATACATGAATAGTATGTCATTAATATTAAGATGCAACTATCGTTTTTTTTTATTCTGAAGTTCCGTACTCTATTTGCCACTTGCAACTCGGAATCATCCTTGGCGCTCTGGGACGTTTACCTGCAATTTCGTGATCCCTTTCTTGTCTTCCACATGGCTCTAAGTTTGGTTGTAAACGCAAAGTAAGCTGTTCAAAATTTAATTATTTCCAAAGTTTGATTACAGTTAAAATTAGGACTCATTGCGTGGAGCTCGATGTCAACGGCAGTACGGTTTATTCTAGTATTGTATTTTCGACAGAGATCAAGTGATTGAGATGATCGACGGTGAAAAGACAAAAATTGTGGAGTTGCTTCAGTCACTAGCCAATTCTTTGGAACCCGGAGATGTAACAGATTTTATAGCCATTTCGCAGCATTATGCTACTGGAACGCCTTACTCTTATCGTCGCGTAAGTATTTAGTTCCTGTATGAGGTTAGTCAGTTCGATTTGGTGATGGCTGAGGATTGAAATGTATTTGTGTAGATGTTTGAAACGGCTTTATTCGGATCCGAATCTTTTCTAACTTTTGGTGGAACTGGGTCTACATCTCCATCAAGGAGAGTTGCAATGCATTCCTTGTGCATGCCAATCTCTGCTGATGAACTATTACATTCCATTCGATTCGCCAGAACCGTCTCGCTGCAGCTGGATTCCGGTAAGCTCACTGTATCTTATCATATGATCTAAGATTGAAATAATATCTTCGGTGGTTGATATATAAGATTGTGTATTACTCTGCAGGAAATTCAGAGTTTGGGGTCCGTTTCTTTGTCGTGGATTGTCGTCCAGCAGAACAGTATAATGCAGGTCATTTGCCCACAGCATTTCATCTGGATTGTGGCTTGGTAATTTGAAATCTCTATACTGATTACTGATCATATAAGAATCGCACGCTGGTCATAGTCACATCATGGAAAGAAATTCGAAAATAAGAACTAATATCTGCTCTTTTATTTTATTCTACGTGTCCCGTAGATGCTGCAAGCCCCGGTTTCGTTTTCAACAGCTGTACAAGGCCTTCTGCTTGCCCAAAAGGAAGCGTTGTCTGTAGGTTCAGCTGCTGGAGGAGAGCATTTATGCTTTGTTGGTTCTGGGCGTGAAGAAGAAGACCAGTATGTCCATATGGTGGTCTCGTCGTTTCTTCAAAGAACAACTCAGAAAGTGGGTTTGCTATCTGGTGGATATCAAGGTAATTAAGCTTAATGGCATTCCGTGCAGTCTTCCTTTGGTTAATAACACGGAAAGGTGTATTTGTCAAATACTATTGTGACTGTGACGTGGGAGCTCATACTCTGCACTTCGTTGTTAGTTGTACTAGAATAAAGCAATTTATTACCTTCACAGCTTTGCACGAAATGCTGTGTCCTGACCCTGACGAAGGTTTAACCGACCACGACCCATCAATATGTCTTGAGTGCAAAGCCAACACTAGTACGTCTCCCTCTGAGTCATCGCAGGCCATATCAAAGAAACCACCGTCAAGGCTAAGCCTACAAGGATTGACTTCAAAAGGTTTACTGAATTCTTTCGGAAATACCTTCAAAGCGAAGACAGCTGAAATGAAAGGGAAATTAATTGACTACATTGTGCATCCTAATGCCTCACCTGATGAAAGACATGTTCGAAGTACGGACAAGGAAAAGTCTAAACCGTACAGAAACTTGGCATCCGTCTTTAGCCTAGGCCTTGAGGATTCTGAAGATTCACCTGAAAGTACGTGAAATGATTTTTCGACATTTACTAAGTCCAGTTAATCATTACTTCTAAGAAATGCTTAACGCGATATGTACTTATTTTGTTTCTAGAGTCGTGCAGTGGTACAGACGAGAGTGTTGGTGAAATTATTTGTCTAAAAACTTGGCTAAAAAAACCTGAAGTACTAGGTTCATTTCAATGCAATGAAGTCATGGCAAATGGCGAACATTATACTGGGTAATAAGTCCTGAACTTCACCTTCAAGCACAAAAGCACTAAATAAAACATAAAATATGCTAATATTGTAACTACTTCGCAGGTTTGTTGCTGTCACTCCCACCAAAATTTACATGCTGCGTGAAACAGACCAGCGGAATGAAGGAGAAATCTCCGTTTGCCGACTACTTTCATCCGTCATCAAGATCACATCCAAAAAGAAGCATCCTGAACTCATTACTTTCAAGTACGGAGTTTCGGAAGGTGACAACGTGCTAATCACTCACTGTGACAGATTCTATTTGACAACCAATTCCAAAGAGTTCGTCGCTCTGGTCAAGAAACAAATTGATGCAAAAATGGCTGAAGATATTCAATAAAATTCAATGCATAACCCTTAGTTTTAAAAATTAAATAGCTACTTAAACAGTGATTCTATCAATACTTCATCATTAGTCGATATTATTGCTTTATTTATTCAAAATGTGCAATGCCGAAGCCTATAATATATTTGCTTTCCGGACCGTTTCCCTCTTCATTTTAGAACTCCCATTCTATGTATTCTGTTATATTTTTATTTAGCTAGTTGCTCTTTATCAGCGTGCTCATAAGTTCAATTGGCTACGATGAACACAATTCAGTGCTTTTATATATTACTAATCTTACGTTACAGGTCGATTAAGGGGTGGCCAAGTACAATTACCGGTACGCTACAAGCTACAAGCCTAAGTGAAAGCAAAAGTTTCAGGCGAACCACAATCCGGCCACAATATTGGTGCTGGTTTGATTTAATTTCAGCTTGATCAGCTTAATATCGGTGTTTGGATTGTAGAACGGTTAATTTTAATTCGCTAATTGTTAAGTAAAATTCCAAAACTAAAGTTTATTTTCTAAGCCAAGTCATGCTTCAGACATTTTTATGTGATTTGTATCAGTCGATATTGAAAGCATCATGGAATTCTTAAATTATAGGAATATTTTGCTGGCGCTGCGCCGACGGACGAAAAGGCGCCGGCGGGTGCATTAATTAGAATATACCTAGGCTGAGTCTGAAGAAGTTGAATGTATGGGGGAAGATTGGTATTTCTGGTACGTACTGGTATTTGGCGAATATAATATGAGTGATTCATGGAACATGCAATTTATGAAATGAATGATAATAAAGTAATTTACGAGAACAAAAACTGGACCAAGGGCCAAGTTTTTTTTTATGAAGTTGTCCTGGTGGTGGTGTGTCGGTGTAAGGATTGCGTAAATGCAAAATTCCAAGAAGATGATTGGGATTGGGATTGGGATTCGTGTATTCCAGTCTTCCAGGGATAAAAGATCAACGGTTGAGAATTTCATACAGAGAATCAGGTCAGGGTTTACCTGTTTTGCGATCAACTGCATTCCAACTTTCAACAGGAATGATTCGGTTGACTGGAATTAGCGATGACTGAAACAATAGTGAAATATTTAGAATCATCATAAAAATAGGACTGGATTAGTAAAACATCCTCACGAACCTCAGATTTGTGTACTGCTTGCCACTTATTAGCGACTCAAAAAATCAATGGTGCATGGTACATTCCTACATACATGGACTATTCATATACAATATAGGAATGTCACTTTTCTTTTCACCCGGCTTGTGTGCGAGGAATTATAATTTATTAATTATCTTCCTGTTGTTTAAAATGCTGAATTTCATCTCAAAATCTAATATTTACTCATGGACAATCAAGAAGATGAGATCATTTTACATTGTTTCGACGTCAGATTTACTGGTTGGATTGCAGAGCGATTTTATCATAGATAGATAGTTTCAAAACTTGCTAAATGTGCATCTGCACTCCACGTGCACACAATACATTTTCTGATTGTTTTCTAAGCTTCGACCGTTTCGTTGATCGTATTCATTTCATGCGACTCCACTCTTTAGTTTTTCGAAATTTTATTGGCCACACTTACAACTTACCGTCGTCGTGTCAGTAATAAGCTGAATTGAATACGTATAAAAATTGAACACGTATCTTAGCATTTTTATCTGTATCTCGTTTATGCGAATGATAGCATTTAGAAACACCTAGAAAGAACCCAAAAATGCATAAGAAGGGCAGCGGGTCTTTTCCTCATTGGTCAACTCGGCTCGGCTAGGCTGCTGTGCTGTGCTTGCTCGGGGTTCAGTTGTTTTCTTCTGTGCTCGATTCTGCTTTCTGCTCCACCCACACTCTATTCATTCACCATTTCCACTTCACACAAGAAGAGGTACATAACAAACCAGCCAGGTACCAAACCAAGTTACAACTTATAAATTCCACTTTCTGCTACACTTACTGAAACTTCGTCGTCATTCGTCGTCGTCGATACACGTATATTTGGGCCGTCATTTCCCGCAGCGGCGATATTCTGAGAAAGACGTCGAAGGAGAAGGTCGTGAAACAGTTACACCGCCATTGACATACACAGTTGCGTTGTTTCTTGTATTTAAGGTTGTTTGTAAGGGCAGGAAAATAAACTTCTGTCATCTCATCTGCTAACATTGCGTTTAACTGAAAGTGATTGTTTCGTTTCTAACGTTAGTTAACAAACGTCAAAACTTGTAAGAGGTCAAGATGTCACTCCGAATTGGATTCGCATTTCTGGCTATTTTGCTCGTCGTTTCGGCCACACCTGTCGGTAAGCACACACGACTCATTAAATATTTTCACTTTACTTTACAATACAACATAAGATTTAGCTCACACACAACACACAATCCACAACCAGTCTTTGTTTTCAGCCATTAAGTTTACGACAATTTGCGCGATTATTTGGAGAATAATGGGTTGCAGAGCTTCAGTCAGCCAGGGAGAAATATTCATGAATAAAATAAACGTACTTCAGGCTTTGATTTTGATTAATTTTATTGTAAGTAGTAGAATATTGTTATTTTGAATTTGCCATTTGAATGTAAATATTGGTTGAAGTCTATGATTTTGACATCCACAGCCTACAGTCAACAGTGCTGGTCTCGTCGCAGTTGACAATCGCAAGTATTAAGTACATAAAAATTAATACAATAGTAGGTATTTTACGGGAAGCTGTGTATGCCGTTCCGGTGCCCTGCTCAATGCGAGTTGGTACATATTATATTTGTTAGTATCATGCAAATATTGTTCTCGTATTTAAAATGCCTATAATGAAATGATGCTGCGGTGGTGCATTCGTTTTTCCGATTAAAAAATGTCATTAAAGGCAGTACTGCGATTTGCGATTCTTATAGCCATGAGTTATTGGTAGCAATTTTAAACTCGATGCAGAAGCTTAAATAGCTTAATGCTAATTTAGGTAGTTTCAAACGGGATACCGGTAAATATGTGAAGTAAATACATGATAAAAGCCATGACCGTGGAAGTAGTAGTTGAGGTGAGGGTGATAAGTTACTTGGGCTTTTCTATTGACTGAGGAAGTAAATAACGCAGCACGTAAATGGGAATGGGATATGGGATTGGCATGGAAAGAACGAGAAAGAAAATCTGCCTAGAACCTACTACGTGTTATTAAGATTAGCTTGAGTTAAAGCTTGATTACAATGCTTGGCATGACTATGGGGCTGGGGGTGATTCATGAACGAGTTTGGTTGGTTAAAGTGAGTGACGTAAATTGTTCATGGTTGACCTAACTGAACCACTGCTGAAAGTACTGTACTTTTGTAGCCTTACACTACAAGTATTTATTAATCATGAAGTTGAATCAAAAGAGCTGATCTCATGCGGAATTAACAACAATTAACATTTTCCGGCCGAAATTGCGCCTTACACGTCGTTAATCGTAAATTGCGACGTAGTATTAATCACTGAACAGTGATTAACTCAAGCAAAATGCATACAGAGTTTGCCTCGGTAAATCTACCAAGACAAAAGCGTTATTTGCCTTAGTTTTTGACCATGGAAATGCATTTCCGAATTATCCGAAGGGATTGGGATTGGGATTTCAGAGTAGGAATTTCACCTCGCAACTCGCAACACCTTGAAACGCACCAGGCGATGCGGTTCGACCTTAATGCACTCTGCACTTGGTAATACAAAACTGGCAAGCTTTTACCCGGGCTAATTTTATCGGTAGGTAATTTATTTTTTAAAAACTCATATTCATGCCTCACTGGTACACCCCGCCGGTTGAAAGCCTAATAAAATAATATTTTATTAACACGAGTAAGGTAGTATTAGTAGAAAACAGTTACAGTTCACGACGCTCTTATTTCCCATTCACTTTAGGGGCACTGCACAGTCATATGTACAGTCATGTATTCACTGCATTTTACTTATCCGTTTCTGACAGTTGAAGTTTGATTTATTTATTTAGACATAAACCATAAGCCGCCTGCTATTGTGGATAAAACGTTGCAACCATTTATAAATAGAGTGGTACTAGTATTTCTAGCTAGTAGGTAAGTGCGTTAACGTTTGGAAAATCCACAGTATTACTGGCTGCTACTTCATACCGATAGATATTCCCAACTAGGGTGTGCATGCTGAAAGCCTGCCCAAGCTTTTTGGGTCAACTCGGGTAAATAAGTAGGTACCTGCATGCATATAGATGGATGGGAAGTACTTAATTTGTTTCGAAACCTAAGCCGGAATACCAGGAATTCTTGTCAACAACTATCCCAGGATAGTGCATTTATCTGTGCTACTCATCGTCTCAAAGTGGAAGACAATAGACTATACTAGCTTACGGGTTTTACATTTACCAAGAACAAAGAACAATAGACAGGCATTGTCTATGCTTGTATTACTATTACAGATTACTGGCATATACTATGACTCACTGATAATTCTTGACCCTGTCCTCTATTTGAACTTCAGCTAAATATGTATTGAGAATTTGAGAAGTATTATTTCAAATATTTCATGCGACGCATTCTCGAGTTACTCATCTATTTCTTAGAAATTTTCATATCGAATAGTGAATGTGAATACTAATACTAGGTATAACTCATGAGCAATTAGCAAAAGAAGAACCACGGGTGCGAATTGATTTATGGTGCCTTACTTTTTCCTGATATGCTTCATGCTCCCAACACTGCCGGATGACGAGTGTATGATGTACCTAGTACCTATGTAAATTAGACGAATAGATAAAGATAATGGTTTTTTATGGAAGGCGAATGAATAGCCCAAGGCAACATGCAAAACCTAGTAGGTACTTTCTTATAATGCAATGTTTGAACTTGAGAAACTATTCTAGAGTGAAGAGGGTGGATGTAAAATGCAAATAATTCAGAGTAGAAAAAAAATGTCGGTTGCAGATTCTTTAAGAGGATAAAGAATGAAGTGAGTAAGGTTTCTTATTGAGTTGAACACAAAAGCAAAAATACAGATGCGCGATGCGCGATTAGCCATTTGCAGATTCCGTGCTCACTACAGCATTGACATTGACAAGCTTCCACCTCAACTACTTTTGGCACTGCGTAGAAGCATTTCGCATTCTAAGATTACCTATTTCGTAATATTTGTTTAGCAATGTCTAGCTCAGTTTTCCATTGTTCTTTCTTTAGCGTTGTTGGTTGCTGTAGATGTGGGTGCCGATTCGTTTAAGAATGGAATGAAAATTATGAGAATGAAAATAGCACATGTGGTTTCAAAATTAAGCAGTAATTAGCGGCTGAGTGCAGAGTGATATCGAATAAAGATATGTTTTGCTTTTGTTTCCCAGTGATTACAAAGGCATATCGTCGGTGACACAGCATAAAGGCGAATATGCAGTTGCTCGCCACTATACATAAGGGCGAACGTGCAGAACGACAAAAACTCTGAGGGCGAATATGCAAAACCCCTAGTTT
>VNWX01002050.1:0-13167 GCA_009869905.1 Ceratophysella communis | reverse complement strand
TCAAGCTAATTACATCCTGTGGAGAAAGTGATTTGCTATTTCACATTCTGTGATACTTCCGGAGAAAACGTTACCTTTTACCTACTTTGCTGGGGTAGACTTCTCAATAGCGCTATCCATACAAAACCTGTGAGCAGCCAGACAGTCAGACTTTATCAGTATTTTGAATATATCAGTACTTGTAATTCCTAATAAACAAATAAGTCAATGAAAATAAATAAAAAGGTCGAACTTTATTCTATCCGACTAGGTTTATTCTAGCACGTAAATAAAAGCCGCGTGTCTTATTTTCGTTAACATTGAATGTGAAGCCGAATCGCGTGATCTGTCTGACTCTGAACAGCACAATCATCTTCCATCAATTTTTTTTTACCAAGAGCTTCATTAAAATTGACAGAACTATATGGAATGGAATTGGAATTGGAAGTATGTAAAAACGCAGAGTCATTTTACCATGCAAGAAACCAACCGAGCTCTACTTCAGCTCTAGTTTTGCAGCTCGAGATCAGCAAGAAAATTCTGTTTAGGTGCTAATGACGTAATTGTATAACAAAGGCATCTCTGAGTCATCGCCAGTCTGACTTGAGTATAATCGGATTCAAAGTCCAAATCTAATTAAGACTGGCATGAAGAAAAAGCATCTTGGCAGTTCCAGGCCACGTGCAATTATTAGCAAATTATTACGGAAAGCACTTTAATATTTACCGTCTGCCTTTCAAACGTTTTTACACTACATCCTGAAGCCACGCGTAAAGCACCTACTCATTTCGGCCTTATGGTTAGAGGGCTTCAACTCAACGATGCCTCGACGTGGTAAAATGCACAATCCTTTTGAGATTGGTCATCCTCGCTAAGATTTGCAGTTTGAGAATTTTCACAACACTCCAGCGCCAATACGAACCAATACGCCTCGAATGAAAACATTAAAAATAAATTCACAGTCGAATATTATTATCAATCTGGGCCTTTATTATATATTTTTTTTAGCTAATGGCCTTGTAAATTAACGCTTCGAATATAAATTGCTACGTTGAAAAATACGATTCGGAATAAATTCTTTTTAAAACTGCTAAAATATAAATGCTGTATAATCATATAGGAACACATTTGGAATTAGGCCGTATCACGCACAATTCGTGCTAACGGCATTTGACGTAGAATTCACATCAGATTAATAACAGGGTTGAAACGAAAAACAAAACAATTGTAATGGAAAAAATAACAATAAATAATTCTAAAACAATAAATATTAACGACGAAGAATATTCTCATTATACCTTGCACACACTATTTTTTAAGTCTTCGTATTCCTTGAGATCTCCACTAATATTGCTGTGAAGTATCTGAATCGTTCGCCCACTGGAAATGACGATAAAAGGCCTGGGCAGGTTGTAATTCCATATTTCAAGGTTAAAACTAATCATCTCAACACCATGCGAGACTTTGATAGGACTCTGTGGTAGCAGTTCGAATCCGCTCAAGCCCATGTAGCGGTAGATGTTCACTCCAGCGTTTTTCGTCAGAGCGGCGACGTAGACTTCCTGTGCAAATTTGATAGTCGACATGGATACCAGAGCTTGGGATTTCAGGGTTTGAAACATTCTAAGGTCTCCGTGGTATGATTCGAATGCCTGGAAATTAAAAACAACTAGCGTTAGTATTAAGGGCATAACTGACGTATAATTAGGTAGGATTTAAGATTAAGATTCGCTTACTTGTAAACTGCATTCAGGCTGAATCACAGCTTCCAGTGTATTTCTGATTTGAAGGAGAGCATAAAGTATGTGGTGATTTTGAAAGAATATCATGGGGGACTCAATTGTTGAATTAATTGCGAGAAAGTCTATCTGTCCTAATGAACTCAAGGAGTTTTGACCGAAATTGAAATGCTCCATGTGAACGGCATAGTCCGAGTGATACAAGATGGCAATTCCTTGAAGAAATGAAATGGCTTCAAACCGCTCGGCCTGACTTGACAGCTGAGTTTCCAGCTGCAAACTAAAGTCCAAGTTTGATCCTAGCGAGTAGACGCTGAGTGTCTTCTGGTCAGCCCCAACAGCTAAAAGGACAGTCCTTTGCTGGACTTCGTTGTAGACTAGCTCGACATGGGCGAATTCCCCTTCCCGGATTATCTTTGCGGGTTGAAAGCTGCCCCTAGAATCCATTGTGAAGCCATACAGACCTGCTGGAGCTGATGAACAAGCGGACTGTAGGGTCGTAAAAACTAGAATTCCGTCGTCGCCGTGGGTGACTGACTCCCAATGATTAATCCATCCTAGGCGCAGCTTGTCAGGAATGTTGATAAACTGCTCAATTTCTGTATTCCAGTGAAGAAAGCTGATTTCACAAGTCTCAGAGAACATGGCGATTCTTGTGACCCCACCGGCAGTTATACTTATTAACTTGGAAACCTGTATATTGGACATTGAAATAAATGCTGTTATGGTCTCCCTAAACTTTGATTAGACAATTATACTTGCCACATCAATACTTACGGGAGTTCTGAGAACAAGAGCAGGCTGATGATTCTCAAAGAATTCCAGCCTGACTGGACTTTCGGATACTTGTGCGTACAGCGCATCTAACAGACGGCATTTCTCTTCGAACTCGGACAGCTCATCCCTCACTCCCTCTTCAGCAGTCAATGCTTCGGCCTTTTTGTCGTCCACGAGTGCACCAATTTCATGGCCATCTAGAAGGCTGCTTCCGCTCACGTTTTTCTTAAAAGTGACTCCCTCAGTAAAGGTCCATTCTCCATTGATCATTTCCGCCTTTCCGTGCGTTAGGGCTTCATCCACAAGTGTGCTCAGCGAGAAGCCGTCTACCAAGCCCCGAATTTCCAGATTTCCGATGACTCGGATCAAATCAGTGAATCTGACTTTGGCATAAATTGTCTGGCGATCATTGAGGGTAAGCAAACTGCTGCGGAGATCACCCAAGCACTGAAGATTGCCATTGATGTAAACGTTTCCATCAAACTCCTTGAAACCAGTGACAACTTGAGTTCCATAAGACGTTCGCTGAAATTAAACAGAATGTAAATATTGCAATTACTATAACATCATTAAACTTTTCAGGTAAAATATCTGTAGATGCGTTACTTACCAGTAACGTCCTGGCATACTCGTAAGCGAGATCGTATCCCTGAACAAGACCATGCACATCAACATTTCTTCCTCCCAAATACGCATCCTTAACGTTGAGTGTCCCTAGAGCTTGAGAGCCATCCAACGTGACGATGCTTTGAAGCTCGATGTCATTGAGGTACTTGACGTTGTCAATATTGCCATTGACAACAATTGAATCGAAGCTGATGGATCCTGCCGAGCGTCCTGAGTTTGTATAGACGGCGTCTTGGATGAGTTCGGTTAGATTGCCCTCTCCTACACGACCGTCAGCTCGGATATCACCATACAAGATGTTGATTTCTGGGACGTCAACGGAATTTTCAAAGGTAACTGGAGACGAGAACCTGACTGAGTCTGATTTGTAAACAATGGATGACGCCAAGCTTGCAACATTGATTCCATTAACTTCGTACACATCAATGTCCCCTTGCACGGAAATGGGCTGTGCAAACGTCTTCTCTCCAGTCACTCGAACTCCAGAAGAAAGTGTTGCGATGTTGTTGGAAATGTACTTTTTGAAATCAAGGCCTTGAACCAGCTTGTGAACGTACAACGAAGACGATTCCAGACTCCCTTCAGATGCAACATCGTATTTGAGTACGTGAGTAGTTCCATTTTCAAATGAATACGTGTTGGCCAGTAGCTCCAGTGAGACGTCATTGATGTATCCGTTCGATGAAAGCAGCTCTTCGACGTAGACGTTTCCTCCAAAATGATATTCCCCTTCCACAGTTTGAACAGTGTTGAGCGTCAGGACTGACGAGAACAGGTCTTCCGAGTTCACCAATTCAACCTTCAGGTCTCGATGTACGTAGATTCCGTTGGTGAAAGTGGTGTCTCCACGGATGAACACATCCGACTCGCCCTTCCGAACGCTGTCCACGTCCAACTTCTGCAAATCCACTCCACAGGTATTTCCATTCACAGTCAGATCTCCTGTTACCACCATCGACTGAAAAATTCAATTCAATGTATCAAGTAAACTGGACATATACAACGTAAATGGGCCAGCAACACCAAGAATTTGAAAAAAAAGCATACCTACCTGAAAACTCCAGCTATTTGAAATGACTTCTGTATTTGAGCCGAAGAGTGGGAAGGCATTTCTAATAATGTTATTTATACTAAATCCAGATACTTCTCTGTCAAATTCTACAGTTCCATCATTCACGCGAACGAGCCCTGAAGTTTCAAAGGTTTCCAAGAAGACTTGCTCGGATCGGTCGCTTCGTAGCACTCCATTGTTCAAATAGTCCAGCGAAACTCCATTGATGCGCTTGGTATTCACACCTTGAAGGGCTTCAACAGATCCAGCTATTTCAACAGGAACAGAAATCTGGGCGTCTCGAGACAAGGAAACTCTGTTGTTGTACCAGGAATCAAAGTTCACGCCACCAATCTCTTTATAGTTCTCGATCTGAAGGTTTCCGCTGATATCTAGAAACAAACTTGATTATTAGTTCACGAAACGCCTACTTGTACCTTATAATATTGAAGATTTACTCAAATTGTTGACTTCAAAGCCGTAAAATTCAATTGGGGTCTCAAATACTTGAGTTTCACGGCCAGAAGTTACGGCCACGACCGAATCAAAATCTCCAAATCTGTTGATTTTCCCTAGTACGGTCATCGATGAACCACAGAGAAATTCTTCAAACGATAACTTAGAGGAAATAGTTCTAGATTTAGAAAGGCGGAAAGCATTCTCGAAGAGCTGTGCCAACTGGACTGTATCAAATGCAGAAAGAGCATAAAGGGACGAGAATGCGACCGTGCCGGCGAATACTTTCGATCCGGTAATGTTCTGTGCAGTATTCAGTGTTAATAATTCAGCCAATTTCACGCCGTTTACAACTCCTGATGTCACGGTAAGGCTATCCACAACAATGGAATTCTTGAATCGTGTTACACCGCCAATACTGACTTCCCGAGAATCCTGTTAAAGCAGTTGCTTAAGCACAAATTCAGAAACATTTATATTAACGAGTTTCATTTATTAAACTTACGAATAATAGAATCCCTCCGAAAATGTCCTCAAACTCTTGATTGTTTATTTTGAACTCCACGTTCAGATTCTTGAAACTCGTTGCTTGATTGAACACAATGTCGGCATCGGGGTAATACGATGACTTGTATTGATCGAGGGTGTCAGTGTGTTTAAGACGCTCCATTCGGATTCCATCTACCAAATCCTTCACAATAAGATCATCCAGAAATTGCACGCTCTGCTTGAATCTCCATGTGGATTTGATGTCGTAGTAGCTTAATCTGCTAACAAGATGCGTCGTGAGCAGCCCATCAATTGTTCCATCGACTGTAACCTGTTAGCAGTATGCTAATATTAAAATCCACGACAAGGTTGTATACCCCCAACGCCCTTAAAAACCTCTATACAGAAAATTACAGATACCTATGCACTATGCACTGGTATACCTTTGATGCGCTGAGCCTTGTGAAGTTCTTCCGGCCAGATATTGTTAGCCGTCGCTGAGAAGGAAAGACGAGATCCTCTGGAAACTTGTAATTATTCAAACGCCGGTCAATCCGAAGAGATTCACAGCTCACAGAGCCTCGAACAGTTTTCTGACCCCGGATGAGACCTTGGTAGTCGCTTTGAATAACTTGATTTGCAAAATCCACGAAATTTTCTCCGTTCAACAGATTGATCCTCAATTTGCCTTTGCTCTCGATATCAGTGAAAGTAAAGGGCGCAGAAATCCTTTGCGTCGTGGTACGCAGCAAAATGTTCTCGAAAGTTTCTTTGCTGACATAAATGGAGTCTATGGGAGATGAAACAGTCGCTTCCTTCAGAGCAACTAGGCCGTCAACCAGTTTCACACCTGTAAAAAAATTCAAACGCATTAGTGCTTGGTTTAACTTGTGGATCCAGAATTAAACATTCTAGAGACAAATTTAAATTTTTCAGGGAATTTTAAAAATGATATCATGATTTAAAAAATTAGGCTTTTAGTGAATACTTTAATGCGAAAATAAGTACTTTTTAAAAAAAAAAATAGTTGCCGTACGCAGAGATTTGACTTATGCTCACCTTGAATGTCATTGACACGAAGAATTTCCTCTAGACAAATCGTACCCTCCAATCCGGGATGCTTCAATATTTCCATTAACTCCAAACAAAGTATTAAATTGTACAGAGCATGAAAACACATTGGCCTGACTCAAACGAGCGATGCTGCTCACGAGAATTCCGTTGAGTTGATTGGTAAACAAATTATTAATTCTCAAGTCCCCATTGAAGGAAACGGAACCCCGGATGTGGATGGAGTCTTCTTTTTGAACCAAAGTGGACAGAAACTGAGACACGTTATTATGATAGTTGATGGCATCGACTTGGATACTGTCAGAGACAAGGGACGGAGTGCTAAAGGAGCCGCTGACTGCTTGCTTAGCTCTAACGACATACACGTCATCAGATCTCAGCGGAATGGAATCTTTCAGAATTAGATTGGCCTCATAGACTAGTTTTCTTAACTCGTTTAATTTTGAGTCAATAACGGCGTGTTTGATGTTGAAATCCTGGTCGGCCCAAGTCGTTTCTAAAAATTGGAAACCCCGAAAAATATTTGGTACTGCCCAAGAGATACTCCTGATTGAAATTCTCCTCGACGCCGCTGACTAAAATTTGAGAGCCTCGTAGGAGTTCAATGGTCCATTTCCCAGATATGACGTTGCTGGACGACAATGAGAGCGAATCCTGGAGCGTTTCTTTGATATTTCCTACTATACCCTCCCACCTACACAAGAGTTGTACCTTCGATTAGCCAAAGCTACCATCATAGGTACGGTTGAGCATCAATGCAGCCAATTGTTTGAACCTGACTCACCTTGAAAATCGTTCGGAAAGCAGACTAAATTCATCAATTATGTTCAATGTCTTTGAGTAGAGTGGAGAAGGAAATTCCTGTATGAAACTCCGGACAATCAGAAGTTCAGCTCGGGAGGCAGAGGCCTTCGTTGGGAGCACGAAGTACGAGGTTCCATTGATGATGAATCCAACTCCCTTGTCAAGATTCGCATCGGTTTCACAAACTTCTATAAAACCCATGGAGGTATACATTGTTAACTATGTATTCAAGAACTAAGCTCTTAAAATTAAGAGTCCCACTCATATTGTACCTGAATTGCAATTATAGTCCTCCTTGAAAATGGTACCATCATGGGAAAGGACATGAATTCGCCCATCGGCTTGCCTCGCTATAATTACACGGTCATCCCGAAAGTCCTCAACATGGAGGGCAGCTATCTGAACAGCGTCGATATCCCCGAGATGGTCCTCTCGAACATACTGATAACCATTGTAGCCAAAGAATTCAACGTCCTGACCAGACCCAGGTACTGATGCCAGATAATGCTTGTAGGCAATGCTGAAGGCGATTAGTTGAGTTGATTGGGCTGTCAGGTTAATGGTCTGATGCTTAGTGTATTGACCCTGGCCCCGTTCATGGTCATAAGTGTACACGTTGATCTCGTTGGTTGAGGAGATTGCTATGAATGACTCGGTTCCCAGGTCGTAGGATATCACGTCGCTGTTCGTATCGGTGCTTAGGCGTTGGTGGAACCTGGAAAGAGGAGATAATTGGATTATCAAAGTCATTCCCTGAACAGGCCAATTCATTGCGTACATGGCATGGCAAGGTAATCTTACCAGACTTCAGTGCTCGTCTCATTGATAGCTATGTTATAAACATCCACCGGAAGTCCAGGCTCCACAGGTACCACGATCAATTTGTTAGTAGCCTGAACATGACCAAATTCCAGAGCCTTAATTTGATACTGCAGAGGCCATTCGTTGATTTTGCTTATGTGACCATTCACAAATTTGTACACTTCGATTCCCCTTGTTGTAGCCACTGGAATAATGAGTTCGCGGCGATTCTGATGATAATCCCACTGCGCGTACAAGGTCAACGCCACCAAGCTGTTAGCTGTTTCTGTAGAAGGGAAGAAAACATGTATTGATCCTACATAGCCCGTACAAGTTGAGACCCGAGAGACACTATTAATTGAAATCCGGAATAGGAGTAATTTTCAAAAAAAAAACTATACGGAGACATTCGTTTGGGGCTGGGCGATGCCCGATGATTCATTTATCACTTAAAATAATCTCCTTGGCCGTGCACCTTTTCGTACTCTGAGAGGATCAGGCCATAGTGCTAAAGACGTATGCGTAAGTATGCTGCTCCAGCAATTCTATATAAGCTCTTGGAAATATTATTCCTGCTTTTAAGAATATGATTCTTTCACTTGCGTGAAGAAACTGAAAATCCTTACATCCGTCCTTGCATGATTCGATAATATCGGTTTATTCAAGTGCAAGTAATGCATGCCCTATGGTAACTTAAACCACTAATTTTATACACCTTTCACCATAATCGAAATGCTCTCTCGTTGTTTCTGCCGCAGAATTCAGGTTTATTTCAAATTAGACCAAAAAGAATCTCAACTGAGTTGGTCGACAATTTTTCAAATAAATCATTCTATGTATAAGGTAAAAGCGAGCCCGAAACAATGATCTTCCTAACAATAAGAGACCCGATGATGCCCCCAGAATCCTCTGTTGTTGTACATACATGTAGATGCACCGCACATAAAAGTACAATACGTAAACCAAAATCCTCAATGAAGAGAAAATTAGCATTTAAAGTCCATGACGAAGACCCAATATTCGCAAGAATAGTTGCCACAGTGCACAGTGTTCAGTGAAAATGATGATCGCTTTAATAATTCGTGACTGTGAAAGTTGTGACAAAAGAACTTACTGAAACTCGTTAGTAGTCGAAATCCTCCGTCGTATACTTCAATTGACCTCTCCGTTATTCCGACGAGGTACGGAAAAAATCCCAAGCTAGCATACTTCCATTGAATGAATTTTCCAACAATGAAAGTCTTCTCTACACTTTCAACTCGAACGACTGAAATTCCGAAAAGAAAATATCGATTTTTAAATATTAATTAGCATTGCTTGCTGAACTATAAAATGATTTCTAGAAACCGCCGTGCATTACCTTCTCTATTGACAGCAGCATTGGCATGGGAGTAGGGCTGCCAGAAATTTTGAGGCTCGATGTCTGCAAATTTGTCCACCAACTCTTGAACGATGTAATCTGCGGAAATCGGCAAATTCTCCTCTGAATATGGCGTTAGTTGACCCGAACAAGATTTAAAACAAGTCCACAGTAATATCACTGACAAAAGCGCTCGTTGGAAATGGGGTTTGGCCATCTTCGACAACGGCTCAGAAGCTTCTGACAAAAAATCTGTCCACTACCTCGGTTGAAGCTACTGGAAAATAGGCAGAGGCCATGGAAGAAACTACCTGTGGCCCAACTAATCAAAAAGGAACGGAAATCTGCTTCTGACCCTTTTTGTGGGACTGGAGAGCCCAGATAAGAGGACAACTATCCAAATCCAAATGCGTTTTAGGAGTAATGCACAAATATGTGCATATTAATTAAATTACTGTAGAGTGGAATACCAGCTAAACTTGCCCGCGGGTACATCGGGTAGTAATTAACTAACCGCTAAGCACGTCAGTAGTACTAGCGTACAGAAAGTTTTAAACATTTACCTTAAATTTTGCCTTGAACCCTTGGCCGATTTTCTGGAACTAGACTCACAAGTCCAATATTCATAATCTGTAATTCATAATTGAGACCAATGACCAATTCTTCATCGGTTCAATATCCTTGAGTACTGATGTGTCAGCTTCTAGACACAAGGCAGTCAATTATGAGTGCCATAAATTTGGTTTGTGGTGTCGCATATCGCATATCGGGTCATATTCCAAATTTTCATGATGCATTTCGTGATGCAGTTCCCAATTTATAGTCCCTGCAAGATGCAACTATTATGTATCAAGGATTCAACATAGGTAAATATTTGAATCTTAACACAACTCAATATTTGAGGACTAAACAAACAAACATCGTGTACAGATTAAACCCCAGTAGAGTAGTTTGGATTGCAACCTAAATCTGAACTATTAAAAATAGCATTATACTCTAAGAAAATATCTGGGAATACCTGAGCAGCACAATGGCATCAAGTAAGAATTTAAAATGGATTTGGTTGAAAACAGTTGTTTTCAGATGTCCATGTTCGATTCTTGGCCTTCCGCCTACTGCCGTGGGTCATGGACATGGCCCATAAGAAGGCCTAAAAGAAAAACAATCAGCGCATAAATGGCATGATACACTACGACATGTTTCGTTAAAATGGTATAAACAGTAATTTTCATCATGCGATGTATTTAACGCTTTTGAAATACGAATAAATGTACTTTACCTGATTTTGGATCTGGTGCTAGCTCATAGGGCTACAAAATGAAGGAAATTGAGGATGGGTTCCACGAACGACCCAATCCATCGTGGAAAAATTTTCAAACCATCCGATTTTATTTAAGGCTACGGCTGTCAGGAACACGGTCATTGCTTCCAATAAATGTTCCGTACACTACAGTTGAAAGGAACCCTCACACTGAGGTTGAGAACGAAATTAAACAGAGCATTAAGACTTTGACCTCCCACACGATACCACTTCCCAGATAAAGCTTAGGTCAATCAATATCAGAACAGCCATATAAATTGTAATTCGTCTAACCACTTAATTTCTACCAAAGACCCAAGCTAACTTTATTTACAACTGATTGCATGTATTTTATATTATCTCCCTCTCCATCCTTCGTAAAAATCCGTAAGAATCAGAGACTCCATTCCGTGCTAAACACGGGAGACCGGTTAAGCTGGCTTACCACCCTCATTCTCTCACTGGGCTGCTCTAAAGCTTCAATGGGGTGGAATCTGGTATGTGGCGATGTGGATTTGCTTATAGCGCCTTTTACTACTTCTGATGTTTGTCAACACAAAATGCCGTCTTCCTGCCTCAGCCCTCCTCTCTCGTGTCCGTGTTTCTTAGCATCTCCTTAAGAACCATTTCTTACTACTATGATCTTATAAACCAATTCGAGTTAGGTTTCCACAATTCCTCATTTTGGATAGATTAAGTCAGCCTCCCATTTCATAGCAATCATTCTTTGCTTCACTTAATTTAAGGACACATGCCGACGTGCGATTTTTTTTATCAAGATTTTAAATTTATTCAACTGTCCAACAATTAACGCTTTGAAATTCGGATGTTACAGTGCAGTTCAGGTGTAGTGTTTGTAGCGAAAAAAACCGGAGATTTAAAAAATGGATGGTCATTATCTAATTTCAATGATGAGCCTATTCTATTACTACGCGACTTCAGCAGCAGCATCAGATTTTTGAAATTGCACTTTGCTGTTAGTGCAAAAATTGCCGTTTAATAACTAAATTCAATTTAAAGAAAATAAACAGTACAAGGAGAGCAGGATTTTGTTCGAGAATTTGTTCATATATATTTCAAACATACTGTTTTTACAGCTATTTTTTCCNAGTAAACAGTAGACCGAGTGCATGATTTTGTTCGAGAATTTGTTCATATATATTTCAAACATACTGTTTTTACAGCTATTTTTTTCCTGCTTAAAAGTATTTTCGTGAGAATAAATAGTAGGTTTCAATTTTCGTTCTCTATAGTAGTTATAATCATCTATCACAAATGAGGAAGCTCAGGAATGATATGGTTTTTACAAATTACGTCTCAAAGAGACTTTCTCCCTATAAATCTCCAATATCATGGCCCTATCACGAATACCAATTGCTACACGAGAGAGACAAAATTTACAAGGAAAATAACAGTTATTGTTTGCACGGATGGGTTTTTTTGTTTGGAGAAAGTTAGCAGAGCCTCTTGCTCTGCACACACTTTCCGAGCTTCGACATTTTCACTCTTTCACTAAATTAGTGACTACTACTATACTGTAGTCCTAGTATACACCTATGTTAAAATGGTAATTTACAATACAACGTTAAGGAAACGATCCTAAATAAGTTAACACGCTCAGCTTTGAGTCCGCACTCCTGCTATTTTTTTTTAAATGGACAGAGCCAGAACACTTTCAACCTTTCCTAGAATGAACAGTCTCATCGTAGAACGCCAGACATTGTATCTATAACAATTATTAGCGTTCTCCTTCCTGTCTCCCTGAGCAAGAGGAGAGAAAGCTTTTGTTGAGATAAAATGAACTACGTATAAAAGCACTACAAAGTATGGGGTAAAAGCGTTACAATGATTATCGTGTAAAATTAAAGACCCTTCCGGTCCTACTAATGTACAAATGTGTATAAAATACTTTTCACGTAAAACCAATTCGTACAACACAAAATAACCTCAAAATGAATCAAATTCAATCGGTACAAACTAAATCATTTCTCGTAATTAAATTAAATCTTAATAATAAAAGAACGATTAGTTTCAAGTTTGTCTTGCTCTAGCATGGCCAAGGCCCAGCAGTTTCTCGGTCGAGTCGGAGTTCAGAGTCTTGACAAGGGAGCAGAAATACTTATTTAGGCTAATTGTAAGTAGAAGTGGTTGACTGAAGAAGGAGCGGGACTTGCTCAGAACCGAGGTGAACAGTATGACTATTATAGTATTGATTGAGAAGTGTCCGTCTGGTCACTGGCCGTTAGTCCGTTATCGCCCAGCCTCGTCCTGAAGCGGCGGGGGAGGCAGACTAGGATGAACGTAGTCCTGTGTGCTGGACGAGGAAGATGCGCCTTGGGCTGATCGGTTGTCCTTTTCATTCACAGTTTCGACGTGAGTAGGAAGCATACCCTTGGAAGACGAGGCTCCTTTGCGCGGAATTGTGGCTACGCTCGTGTACCGAGGGTTTGGCTGCGTTGGGGGCCGGCTGTGGTAACTCAGATGATCATACTCGTCCCCGGTAGCTGAAATTTCAAACACATAAATTAATACCGAATCCAGGTGGTTGAATTCAATGGAAGTATACTGTCAGCTTACTGTTATTCAGTTTATGGGAGTCAATCTCATCATATACGTGCTCAATGTCTCCCGAGCTGTACATGTTGTGGGAGTTGACGAGATTCGGATTCATAGCATCGGCTTCTCTGTTCTTTTGATTCGAGGGATAGTCATA
>VNWX01002049.1:0-13168 GCA_009869905.1 Ceratophysella communis | reverse complement strand
TTTTTAGTTGCCGCTATTGTAAGTGATTTCGACTCGTCTAATCAATCATTATGGAGTTCGCTTCAAATAACAACGGAAAGCAGCTCCTTTTCCAATCCTTATGACAACAGTAGACGAGTATGGGCGTTCGCAGATGCTCCACACATGCTGAAGTTACTACGTAATCACTTGCTGGACCAAGGATATCAACTTAAATGCGGTACGGTTGTAAACAAACAGCACCTTGAGCGACTTATTAAGATCAATGCAAATGAACTGAAGTTAAGTAAATTAACCCAAAAGCTTATCGAAGTGAAAGGGGCTGAACGAATGAAAGTTTCTCTAGCTGCCAAAGTTTTCTCACATCACACGGCTACTTTGTGCGAATTCGTGTTTCCCGACAAGCCTCAAATTGCAGATTTCTTTCAAACAATAAATGATTGGTTCGATATTTTCAACAGTTCAGTTCCTAAAGACTATGACATTCCAATACGAAGCGGATACGGAGTTCATTTGGCCGAACAAGAAGCTAAGCTGAAAACAGTTGAAGATTTAGTGTCAACAATGCGATGCTTCTTGTATTCAAAACGGGAGAAAAAGTACATGCCGCGCCAAGGACTCTTGCCATGTCAGACAGGACTACTGGTGTCAATAGAGTCCTTGAGAGGGCTTATGATGGACCTAAAATCTAGATTTGACGTCACTTACATTAGAACTCGAAATCTGAATCAAGATATTCTGGAAAGCCATTTCTCAGAAATCCGAGCAATGGGCCGCACAAATGACCGTCCGACCCAGACAGACTTTAGGTACAGATTGAAACTTTTTCTTCTTGGAGCTAAAATCAAGCCCCCAACCGATTGCAATGTGACATTAGACAAGACTACTGAAACCAATTACATGAGTCGAGGTTTACTTCAGAGAGCTGTGAAAGAAGGTGTTCTGGATATTGTTATTTGTTTGGAACCTGAAGAGGAAGTCGTACCGTATCCTGTCGAAAGTCTCAATTTTGAAGATTGTGAAGATAGTGAAATTTGTAAACAATTCAGTGTTCAGTTTTCGGACGAAGACGAACAAGTGACTCAGGCTTCTCTAAAATACCTTGCTGGGTATATAGGATTCTTGCTTAAAAAATCTGGAAGACTTGATTATGGCGACATTACCAGGCGTTTACCGATTCAAGACATGGAAGCCCCGACATTGCAAAACATTTCAGAGTTGTGGATCCATCAACTATCAGGAGGGGGCCTAATTTACCCAAGCGAGTCCCTCATTCAGGATACGGTGCACTGTGAAAATATTTTTAAAAATAGCTTTCCAACTGATCAGCTTTTTAATGTAACAGGGATTTCAACTGCAATTGGATTAGCAATTAAGAAATCCAAACCAGAAATTGACCACTTCATTATTGCCGCTTTTGTGAAAACTCGCCTGGGAATTCGTGTTGGAGTTTTAAATTCAGAGTTACGTGCAAAACAAGCCAGCAGAAGGAATTTTAAAAAGGCAACACAATTTTACAAAAACTCTAACTAATGTCCCAAGCCTTTGTAGAAAATTTTGTATTATTTTTCAAATTATCATTAGGTAATAATGAATGAGGTAGTGCACTTTTTTACTGCATATCCTTCAGCTCTACATGCTTATCCCTTTTTGTGTGTGTATCTTTCCTTGTGATTTGTATGCTTACCTATATGGAAATAAATTTAATTGTGAAACTACTCGGAAATCTGGTGTGCGCTTGAATTAGGTACAATTACTCGAAATGAACAGCTAATGTCATTAAGAATTACATATCTGCCTGGCAAATTTGTACAGTTTATCGTGATTTTCTTGGAAGAAAATCTATTCAATATGATAAGGCGTGAAATAAATGTCCTACAGCTAATGTTCTAAACATTTCCTTAAATACTGTATGCCGAATTAGTCCAGTGTAAGCAGTGATAATAATTAACAGGGATAAAGGAATTCGAAATATATCGTCTCTATAAGTTTTCGTTCGATATTCTAACATTTTTAAAGCCAATTTATTTCACTTGATTATGATTTTATTAATTATAAGAATTATTGTTTTGTGGATTTTGACATGAACAACGTAGGCGCCCCTGGGCATGAAGCGCGGTGAGACGAGAGAGAGGAAACCAGTGACGCGACTTGAGCCAAGTTTTTCCTTGAATTTGAGTTTTTGAGTCTAGCACCCAAACCCGTTCTACCCTCCGTATTCCTATACCCTGACTAGGACTAAAAATCCATAGGCTAAATCCGTGTGTACTAAAGCTATACATAAAATCAAATGAAATTGGCCACAAATTCCTTCAACGCTACTCCTCAAACTGCATAGGTAATGCCACGACTTATCAAGCACATATACTGCTTATACATGCTTTCGCCTATACCTACTTAGTTTACATAATCTAAAAGCTCTTGACATTAAAAGTATTTGCTGAACAAACATGCTCTCTTCTAACAGCGATAAGAAAATCGCCTGTCCTGCCCCTGACCACTGGAAACTGGAGAGCATATCCAGAACTTGTGCACTAATATTGCTTCCGCTGGCTCGTCCTCTAAACTATAAGTTAAGTCAACAAACTGTTGCAATCATTAACTTGTAAATTTTACATGTAAGTTGGATGTTGGATCTACGGAATTACGTAATGAATTTATCCGTCGGAGTATTTGGCTATGCGCCATATAGACTAAATTCAAATGCGTCAGGGTAAATCGTCGGAACGAAGTACTTAAGTTTTCTTTACGGGAACCGCATTAGCACTTGATTTTCATTCAGAGTTGTAAACACATTGACTGATACCAGTAGTAAAGTGCATGTGTACCGTGTACCTATTGGTTAACCGAGCCTGAGTATTCGATAACATTTGGCCAGCATCTTGATCCAGTAAATAAAAGTGCATATAAATCTGCTAAGCAAAGAAAAGTCCTAGGATGAAACTCCTAACGCTAATAGCGATTTCAACCATATTGGTCCTCTCGATTCATCTAGAAGGTTACAATTTACATTGCACTGTGTTTTTAAGGTGTATTGGTCGCAGAATATCGAGTTAATTAATCCCATTGATTCTGGTTATTCCAGATGCATCTGCGAAGCCCCTCTCCTTCAACAGCTTTCTGGAAGCGGTGGGCCTTCGGCGTAGATCGTATGTTCATGGAAACTACGTGCCCCTCAACGGTCAGCAAATGCCACAGAAACCATTGAGTACCAGTGAAGAGGAGGGCAAGATCATAACCAGTGGATTCGGAGCCGTTGGACGCGAGTGTCCAGAAGGAAGTCATCGAACTCCGAGTGGAGGGTGTCAAACCAGCTACGCTGATGGAGACTGGTGAAAGCAAAATCATTGTAAGGATCTGGCTTCCACAATTGAATTCTGGATTGAAAATTCCGTAAAAGGGTTCACCCGCACCACGTCATTTTCCTTAGGGTCACTTATATTTTCAGATTTATTCTCCGTAGATCGTAGTACTTTGTAGTTCAACCCTTGAACTCAACTATCATTCAAAATAGCTTAAAATTTTAATTTTCTGCTGATATGGACTATTAAATTTTGGTAACCTGGTACCTGTGGTCATCTCGCCGTCTCAGATATGGTGCTGATATTTAGTCTGTTAGTGTTTTGGTTATCCAATGCTTTTTTGATTTTTTTTAAAAAAAATTTGCAGTAACGTAAATTGTTTTAAAAATACAATATACTACATATATATTTATATTAGACGTCATTGAATAGAATACGTATACTGTTATACTTTTAGTGTATTCAGAAATTATTGCCTACTCATCCATCCATGAGTCGTGTTATTTTTTACATCACATATCACATTAGCTTAACATGACGCAATATATTGTGTGGATGTGGTTAAGTAAGACTTCCTATTTCCTACCCATCCGAGTGATTACCTCATGTTAAATATGTCAAAGCAGCGCGTATTATTCATTAGGGCAACGAAGCAAAGGACCCGAAACATGTGAATTCTTCAACACGCTTGACAGAAAGTAATTAAATCTGTATAATAATTATACAGATTTTGTGGCGTAAGCATCGGTAATTCACATTTCACATTGGTATCTCAACTCAACTCACAATTAGGGTTACAGTAGTAGTTATGTCAATGCTCAAGAAATAACAAACGTTCGGCGTCTCAACGAACAAAAAAGATGAATCGGAGAATTATTTTGACACGTAATACAAAGGATGTTCTTATCGGATTGAAATTGCATATATGTTTACTACTTGCCCACTGCCAGCTTGTAAAGTAAAAATCCTTTGGAGTTCGCAAGTCTTCTTTATAGTTTATCGCGAATTCCTTCCGTTTCCGGTTTCTGTTTACAATAGTTATTGCTTTTCTTAGTCGTGCCAACAATTTGGACTTGGACCTACTTTGTATATGTGTATTATAGTAGCATTAGCATATAAATATGTATATTTCAATTTCATTTTGGAATTCTGCGGTGCTCATTACTGTATACTGTACACCAAGCTGTTGAAACACGACAAGTGCCTATACCCGTTTATTTGTTCTTGGTTCGAATCTTAAAAGCCATTTCCATTCAACTGTTTAAATTGTACTTATTAGAACAAGCTGGTGACATTTTACTAACTATGAAGACTAATCAGAAAACAAACGTATTTATTGTGCTCGTCTTTCTTCTACTAACAACACTCTTCGACAATTCAGGTAAAAGAAGCTGAATATGATTCGGGGTTTACAGAAAGTCACACTACTGTGATTAATTTAAAGTGCTAACACTTTTTAGGCGGAGCTCCGTCAAGAAGACGGGTCACGTCGAAAGGCAGTCGGAGTTTCGGACAGACAACATCAACAACGCCAAGGGCTATCCTACTGCGAAGTATGGCTCTTTCCAGACAGTGCTCGGCGGGCCAGTACTTGTCATTCACTACTGGACGATGTACTGCTCGAAACTATGACCTGGGGGGATGGTGAGGTCTCCGAGAGCTCCTAACCAGTCGAACAAAAACTTGTGCTAATTTACAATTGGAAACACGTTATCAAACTGCCTAATACCCAGGAAACCAGCTTAGCAAAAAGCTAATTCCACTTAAGTCGAGAATATTTTCGACTTAATTTCTTCATTTTAAGAAATCTTGAAAGTATCTAATTAAAATCACGCCTTAATATAGTAACGCAGTCTTAACCACAAGTTATACATTTTCGTCAAAAGCTTATTTTGTTATTACCATCTAATTTTAAGCTGTCCAGAGCACCCCCCTAACTCAGATCAATTTTAGTGAAAAAGGAGGAAGACCTTCAGTGCATCCATAATTTAGCATAATCGAAGATGATTTTTTATCATCTCTGCCGTCGATAATGATTGAAGAGTTCCAAGCGGAAGAAAGACGCCGAGGGAACTGAAGAGCAGCCTAGCATAAGTAATTCTTTGAATTTGAACGCATTAGCCCACTGAAACGAATGAGCACTTCAGCTTTTGTAGCCAAGTCAGAGATAATTGTATGAAACAATAGCACGTTGACAGTCAAGGTTGCGGCCTGTTCTCTGATTAATTTTTTACGTGTTTGTCTTCCCGCATTGTTGAGACGATGACGACATTAGCAATCGCTTCCATTCCTTGCATCACACGTTCTTAGACTGCCACACCTGTTCGTTCACTCTCCCATGACCATGAGCTCTACATGCAGCACATGGACGCTCTAATACTACGTTGAACATGAACAGTCAGTGCAAAAAATTATATTAGGAGTCGACTTTTTTCTGTTTTTGGTTCTCAGATTTCAGGAAGTGCCCAAAAGTTAGAATGGATCGCGTTTCCTGATTGGATATGTATTCCCTATTTAGATCGGGACATTAGGTAATTTAGAGCAGTTTAGAAGGAGAACTACATCGCAGAATGCATACTAAACTTTATTAGTCTAAACCTGAATTAGCTATGCAATACTCAGGTTTCAGCAAATCAAAAGTCAGCACAGCTATTCACATCAGCATCAACATCAAGTTCACAAAAACTGCGGAAATAGCTGAAGCTCTTAATTACTTCGTGATCAATGCGAGCAAATGGACGAGTGTCCAGTGCAAGAAAACCATTAAACAACAATTACCTTGCGATTTAATAACTTCAATTTCAATGCAACTTTAAAAGATCTCAGGAAAGAGCTGATCACTAGCTTACTCCGTGATGTCTTATGAATTGCATTGTGAAAATAGTAACTGGCCATTTCGAGCGGCGTGCTCCAGAGATAGATACATTTAATTCCTAGACCTAGTAATTATTAGGCGCCGTAATAAAAATCCAGCTTTTATGGGCTTTTATTGCTCTTTCTTGCCAAGTCATGGATCACGATTCGCTGTTTTTTTTGTACTACAAGAAACAAGAAAAATGAATAGGTGTGTCGAGGCAGGCTGAAATCAATTCTTCATTGACCTTAAGCCGTCAAATATACAATAAAATGGAATTCCTGGACTTTATGTAGTTCTAATTGGTAGCAAGATTTACTGCGTTTTGCATCTATTCTTAGAAATCTCGGGGCTTCTATTCGTGTGCCGGAAGTTGCTGGTATTAGTTGATGGCTATTCGATTAGCATTATTTGTTGACAAATACCTGACAGTCCAGTTATAGACTAATGTTTAGCAAAAGTTGACAAGATTTACAACAATAAGCCGGCAGGGCGAAATCACAGGTACCTTGTTTTGTATGTTGTATAACGAGCAAAAGATGCGTGAAACAGGCCTAACTTATTGATACCAGACGTGGCGTGGTTTGATTGATGAATAGATATTCCCGAGGGTCCACCTAGCACGTTTGAGGCAATTATTATATGCAGGAGCTGGTTTCCTATCCATGTCTTCCCTGTAATTATAAATGCTATTCTAATTGAAGACTCAGACGGCGAAGAAAAAGGCCCACCCCAATCCCAATTTGATGGTCAAGGTTACTTCAAGTTTTTAGTCCTATAAATGGACTCCACAATGGCTCCAGATCTTCAGTTCACAGCTAGCAGTCTCTGGTTCAGAAGCTTCAGTCCCCGCAAATCCACAAAATGAATTCCTTCGTAAGTTTGAATCTTACTGAAAATTTGCTTAAAAAACATTCTATTCGTGTTACTAACTTTTAAACCCATGTTTTGCCCTACAGGTCGTTCTGGCTCTTTGCTTGGCTTCCGCTCACGCCGGACTCATCGGTGCACCCTATGCCTATTCCGCATACGGAGCCCCAGCCGTGGCAGTGGCCCCAGCCCTGACCTCGACCCAGTACCACGCCCAGGATGAGCTCGGTCAATACTCTTATGGATATGCCGGTGGCCCGTCCTCCAAGGCTGAGACCAGAACCGCCGACGGAATCACCCGCGGATCGTACTCGTACGTTGACTCCTATGGCCTTCTCCAAACCGCCAACTACATCTCTGACCCCGTCAACGGATTCCGAGTGAGCCGAACGGATCTGCCAGTTGGACCTTCACAGGTCGCCGCTGCCCTGCCTGTTCCCGCCCTGGCCACTTATGCCGCCGCTGCCCCAGTTGCCTACATCGCTGGTGCTCCTCTGCCCGTTGATGACACGCCGGAAGTGAAGCTTGCCAAGGCTCAACACTTCCAAGCCCATGCTGAAGCTGCTGCCAGAGCTGCTCTTCCATAAGAACCTCAACTGCCCCGACAATGTTTTTCAGTTAGTTTCTTTCTTCGTTTTGGAGAATTTAATTTCTGAAAGTCATTTTGTAAATACCGATCCTGAAGTAAAAACATTTTTATATTGACGACGATTGTTTTTACACTAATTTGAGTTCTACATCGACTGAAGTGTTATCTACAGATTTCACATTTGAATGAACGCGATGATCAATCTGATCTCGTAAAAGTGTCTAACATTTTTTCCACATTCACAACGCCATCACTGATCGTATCAGTTAATTATATCGCAAATTTACTTTTTGAAGCCACAGCTTAAATCAGTGGTAAATTTACTTAGTCTCTGAACATCGCTTTCTACGTTGTAGCTGTAGTCATTTCCTTTAGGCGAGGAGTTGCAAAGGTCAACTGCCTTTGCTGTTGCTTCAAGTCTAAACTCTCCAGGTACAGTAGTAAATTCTACAATTACTTTATATTTTTGGTATCCCAGCTTATCGTGATGCTTCTTGATCTGAGCTCCACTGATTACACGTAGTACGGCAAGTCTCGAACATTGGCTAGGAAGTATTCCATTTATAGTCGACACTAGCAAGAGCAGCCCCATTAGCGGTTCTAGGCATAGGCCAAGTAGGCCACGGCCTATGTGACTTGCGGCTGGCCTACCTCGAAAAAGACTAAAATATTACATTTTTAGCGATTTTTATCAATTTTTAGCTATTTTATCGACTTTGGCCTATGTGGGCCTATCCGGGAAAAAAGCAGCGTAAATAAGAAGTTCGCTGGATTGGTTGAGGCTTAAGGGGAAATTACATGCACAGAAACATGGCGGAATTCCTGACGAGTCACAAGTAGCTTCTTCTGAAATTGGTTTGAAGAAAGATTGTCCATAATTCCTATGTATCATTGACCCTGCAGTGGTTTTGCATTGAAATTCAGACGTATTAGAAAACGTATCCAGAATATGGATGAAGGTTTGTTAAATGTAAACCCTGATGACAGCATTCTGTTGGGTTATCATTTAAACTGCTCAGTTTAATTAATAATTGAAAACAATGAAGAAGTATAGTCAGGACGGTTGGAATGGATACCTAGAATTATGGATCGAAACAGCTTCCCATTCAGGATATTTTTGAATGATCCAAGTGGGCAAACGAATCCAAAGATTGGGAAGTTTGTCCTCGTAGTAATCAGACAGTGTTGAGCGCAGGGTTCGGAAAAAAAAACGTTTTTTATTAAAAAAATCATGTTTTTTTTTGTTTTAAACCATGATTTAAATCGCGATTTAAATCAAAAAAGCCTTGTTTTTGAATAAAAGACTGATTTAAATCAAATGATTTAAATCACCCGAACCCTGGTTGAGCGTATATTGTATTGCCAAATCGATAACCATGATCACCGGCGACAATTAGAATAGTGTTTTCTAAAAATCCTGACGAAGTCATGCTTTCAAGAAGTTCAGCAATCGGAGAATGCCCGAGTCGAAGTGCAGTAGGTGAATCGTGTGCTAGTTGGGAATTACGTTGGGAAAAACGGAAAAAAACGGAGTCTTAAGAGTTTGACAGTGCTCAGCAAGATCCTTGATGTATGAAAGAAATGTCTCGAACATTGTTTGGCGTCCAACGCATTCAACTCGTTGAGGCTTTAATTCATAATTAGAAAACTGAGCATTAGTCCCATGTGGCATCGATAATTGACGGGCCCAATCGGATGATAGATCAATCGATGATAGATCGATTAAAGAGTCGTCGCGTATGAGATCTGTTATTATTGCACAATGTCATTTGAAGATACCCATATGAATCGCAACCATATACGGCCGAAGGTAAATAAAATGTTGTCGGAGGCTCAACAAAGCCTGTTTTTTCTAAATTCCAGTTATTAGTTCGAGGTGAATCCTTAATTTCAGCTGTTACGTAATTAGCTGAAAAAAATCTCTTCCAAATGAGCGGGCACAGGTTAGCTTAGTCGAGCGTGCGTACCAACAGGCTTGTTTCAATTGCTTTTCCGTATATGCAAGAACAAATGCTAATAAATTGTGCATACTTGCTTCACCAACATAAACATAATAATTGAAAACTAGTAACCGCTTTATAATCTGTACCTGAGTTAATAAAATAAAAATACCTTTTGTAAATCCCAGCATTTCATTCCTACCAAGCTTCCTCAATACATTTATAGTTTTAGGCATATTGCGCCGGAACGAGAGCCTGGACGACGAATCGAGTCCAAATACTATTACATTTGGTGAGCGATTGTCTGGGGAGTCTGCAATTTGATTCTTCATTCTTCATTTGCTGCCAGCATTTCATTTTCTCGTAAACTTCATCATGCATTCGTTTTGGAATAAGAGTGTGGTAGATTTTGTAAATCATGTTAGAAAGCCGGCGCTCATTAAAATACCACGTAAAGTGCTTTGGGTTTACAGGTCACGAAAATTACAATCTGGTTCGAAACAAGTTCTTATCCACTAAAGGACGCGCCTAAGCAAAAAACAGCCAAGGGCTTATGGGCAATTCTCGGCGCGCACCACTGAATCTGTTAGGAACTTATTTCGAACCGATGAATAAAGTCTGAATCAGGCTTTGTAACGAGCTGAAGAGGTGTGCAATTTTTGGAGAACCTGGAAATGGATACAGTAATGTTATTGACATTGTCGGTTTTGTTTAAGTGAAAGGCTAGCAATACAAAAGTGCAAGATAATGGCTCACACAATTCTGGAACGACAGGGCTGTACCAACCAGTGGCTTTGTTAAAGTGACTTATCTTTAGTATACTTCGGTAGCAACAGTAGATATGGGTAGCCAGATATCCAGATTCTTGAACTGCAGTCTCGTTTATAACAACGGTCTATGAAATTCGAAGGAATGTACACTTCAGGTGTTGCTCACGTTTGGGGTCGGGGGACTTATACCTTCAAGTACCTTTCGACAGATCGCATACTGCATGTAGTATGCGGTCTAGAATTTCTCTTTGTATAGACCGCAAGCTGCATGTAAGTATGCGGTCTATCCTTCAAGAAAAACATAAAATAAGCTAGCCTAATGGTGGCTAGTATTTAAAATAAAACTACTATAGAGTAAGCTTGCAAGTTTACAGCGAATTGGTGCACCGACAGTTAGGAATAAGAATACTGGAGAAATGCTAAGTAAGAAGCTGCTGTTAATTGCTCAGTTTGAATTCAAAGCATTAGTACAAAATAAGAACATGAACCTAAAACACAGAATAATGGCTTAAAATTGAAAATGTTGTACAAACGTAAACTATGTAAAATAAGGCTCGAAGTAAATTTTGACGTAAAAATGTAATTTTGTCTAAATATTAGTTGCTCTACGGACTTTTGTGCATTTTCCCACTTTAACCGCTAATAACCCCTCAACTTTGATTTATCGTAAGATGATTGTTCGATTGCAATTATTTAGTAGCATCCCGATGTGACATTCCTCAATGAATTATGACTATTACCCGAATTCCCAGTAGCTGAAAGCATGTCGTGGCGGCGGGTCTACGATTTACTTCTAACTTAGAAGTAAATCTTAGTTACCTTAGAAGTTCTAAGGGAATTAGGGTTCGAATAATTATCAGTTCGAATATTTAAATACCTAACAACAACGTATCCCTTTGGATTCTTTGTGGAAGTCCCATTTGCTGTCCCGATGTTATTCCTTAATAAGCTTGTACCAATTCGCTGTAAACTTGCATCCTTAATCCACACTTTTAATATGAATACCAGCCACCATTAAGCTAGCTTATTTTATGTTTTTCTTGAAGGATAGACCGCATACTTACATGCAGCTTGCGGTCTATACAAAGAGAAATTCTAGACCGGATACTACATGCAGTACGCGATCTGTCGAAAATAGACCGCATATGCAATGACTACCAAAAAATGTTATGACAAAAATTGAAACCAAAAATTGTAAAAGAAAAATCTCAAAGTCAGTAACTTTGAGGTATAAACCTTGACCTAACGATTGACAAGAAAGATTTTACTACATTTGCGCACTACTGGGAAATCTCGGTTGAGAAAACCATTTTTGTCGAACTGAAATTTCAGAAAATCCGTATGGGATTTTACATGTTAAATTTCACGTTCCACGTACGTGGTCCCCCCTTTGGAAACTTTGAGACCGCTAATTTTGATCCTAAATTTCTCAGCGACCCTTAACTTGGCAGAGCTAATATTATACAGTTATTCATACCTCTACCCAAGGTACCCGACCCAAACGTGAGCAATACCTGAAGTACTTCCCTTGTACGCTAGTTCTAGTTCCACGTTCCCAGTTTGGCTTACCGTTTTATTTACCGTTGGTTTCTACAATCAACCACGTCAGTCGTGTTGTCGAACTTCGAATACGGTAACACGCATAGATGCCACGGGTCAATGTCAGGAACTGAGACGTGTATATCCTATTTTCCTGGTGCCAATATCGTCCAATTGTGCTGCCAAATCCATCGAAAGAGCAGAAAACTGGAAGTATTGGAGGTGTTTAATCCAACAATGCTTCGTAACTCTCAATTAAATTAGTGCAACGCAGGCTGTGTAGTCATTTTAAGTGATTTTTTTTTCGGTAGAAGGAGTGAAATAAGTCGCTGGCTTGGCCAGGGTCCGGTTTCTAGAGAGACCTGAAAATGATATAGGTAATTACGCAATTTTTTAGAGTAGGTACCGAGATTTTTTTGACGAAAAATGAAAGTATTCAAGCAAGTACTGCCCAATTTAGCTGTTGTTGATGCCTGATACTTTTAGCTGAAGCTGTTGTTGATGTCACAGGCACCAAAATTTTGGACAAACGCTCAGGAAATTTTAGAGCTCGAAAACACTTAGTTTTACTGCAAAATTAGCACAAAAACTAGGTTTTGAAGCATATTTAGTTGCGCTGCGGTGAGGAATATTTTCAAGTTTAGTTAGAAAAGTCATATTTTGAGAACCATTTCAGTGGGAGCGAGGGAGGGGGTATGGCCGGCTGTCACAGTTAGAGTCACTAACTATTATTAAAATAGTAAAATAAACCGCCCTAGCGGATCTAACCAAGTGCAGATGACAGACAGTGTGTAAAGAATTCAATTCGTTCTCGGACGTTCTGGTCAGTATAGTATCAATTGAAGCAGATCTCCCCACATACAACCTACAACTCCATGCTGTCTTGCGGCACTAACAGAAATCGCGTCCTGTGACACTTATCTTTAGACTTATTATTACCTATGTATTTTCCAGCCAAGAAGGGTCGTTCACCCTTTTCAAGACCATAACGTGTTATTACAAAGCACACGCCTCAAGCGAAAAGTGCGTTCGCTTTTTCCGTGTCTATTGTCTATGGTCATTGGACAAAAATACTTTGTCCCTGGTAACACTCTCGTTCATTTATTTTGTATTTAAACTACACAAATGCCATGACAACAAACACATTTTTCCTCATACTCTCAAGCAAACAATATACAAACAATATGTAATTTTACTCAGGGTACCTTGACTTCTTGTTGTCGCGCGTTGTTTGTTGTTTGTGTGTGCCGCGCGTAGTAGGGTAACCTCACTAGCGCATTTTTAGCCTACGGAATTGGAACCCTCTCATGGGACAGTTTGTTGAT